>PVKA01006585.1:64394-82885 GCA_004027165.1 Ctenomys sociabilis | reverse complement strand
ATGAGTCCCCTTCAGAATCCAGGGAGTTCCGCCACCTATCCTTCTGCAGTCATTTCAGAATTTGCCTTCATTTCTCTCTCTCGTTCTCTCTATTTCTTCCTTTCCTCCTTTCTTTCCTCCTTTCTTTCCTTCCTTCCTTCTTTCTTTCTTTCTTTCTTTCTTTCTTTCTTTCTTTCTTTCTTTCTTTCTTTCTTTCTTTCTTTCTTTCTTTCTTTCTTTATTTCTTCTTTCTCCTTTGTTGGCTGTACCCTTCTATATGTGAAGATTTGTCCTTTATTCTTTAAGCTAACCATGGACATTGTATAAACATAAAACAAAAGACACATTCAGTAGTTGTGAGTCCACAATAGACTAATATAAACTATGATTAGGAATTTCCTCTCTGATTTATAAAGATCTCCTATCAAGTTGCTTCTTAAATATCTAGCCCTAAAATGTGTGACTAAACTTCTTTTCAACTCCATTTTCCTTTCACTTAGACTGTTAATGTTCCTTTCTGATTTTAACAGAAGCAGATTTCCTTATGATAGCCATTCTTTCTGGAGTGAGATGGTATCTCAGTGTTGTTTTTATTTGCATTTCACAAATGGCTAGTGATGTGGAGCATTTTTTCATATATTCATTCTCTTCTTTAATTTCGTCCTCTGAGAAGTGTGTATTCAGCTCAGATGCCCATTTCTGAATTGGGTCTTTCAATTAGAGGGCCCTGTTATATCTTAGTTCTTTATATATTCTAGACAGTAGTCCTCTGTCTGACTACTTATTATTTAGGATTTTTTCAAAGATCGTGGGTTGTCTTTTCACTCTGTTGACAATTTCTTTTGACATGCAGAAGCTCCATAAGAAGAGTTGATCCCAGTTGTTGATTCTTTCAAGTGCTTCCTGTGAGAATACATGTTTGTTCATGAACTCTTTACCTACCCCTCTGTCTTCAAGAGTTCCTGCTACTTTCTCTTCCAGGAGATTGAGTGTTTCTGTTTTAATGCTTAGATCTTTAATCCATTTTGACTTTAACTTAGTGGATGGTGATGGAGCTGGTTGAAGTTTTAGCTTTCCGCATGTAGGAAGCCATGTTTTCCAGCACCATTTGTTAAAGAGGCTTTTTTCCAGTGAGCTTGTGTAGCCCCTTTGTCGAAGATAAGATGGCTGAGTGTTTTTGTAGATGCCTCTGCATCTTCTAATCTATTCCATGATCCTCATGTCTATTTTGTTGCCAATAGCATGCTGATTTTATCACAGTGGCTTTGTAATATAATTTCAAATCAGGAATTGTGATGCCTCCTGCCTTGTCTTTAATGGCCAAGATTGCCTTTGCTATTCTAGGTCATTTGTGGTTCCAAATAAATTTTAGGAATGATTTCTCTGTGTCTGGGAGGTATGTTGGTGGCAGTGTGATAGGGATTGCATTAAATCTGTACAGCAATTTTGGGGGTATGGCCATCGTCATGATGTTGGTTCTTCCTATCCAGGAGCATGGAATAACTTTCCATTTTCTGAAATCCTCTATAATCTCTTTTCTTAGGGTGTTGTAATTTTCCGTGAAAAGATCTTTGACTTCCTTGGTTAAGTGAATCACAGGTACAGAGAAAGAAAAAATCATGATGTGTGTGTATAGACAGTACAGTTGGGATAGGTAATGCTGTGCTTCTATATAATCCTATGAGAGGCTTATTTGCACTGATGGTGGTTGGACAGGATATTATGTCGGCTTCTAGTACTATGGTCATCCACTAGGAAAATAATTATTGAATTTTTGATATAATTCAGGTATAAAAAATAAGATAAGTAAACAGCTACACTCTTAATTTACTGATAAGAGACATCTGCTATAATAATGTCTGTATGTATCATATCATGTATGCACCTTGTACAATACCAAAACAGTATGAAAACAGTTTGCTATGTATTAATTTATCGAATCTGTCTTGTTAAGGCATCTTGAAACTGTCTGATTGATATTTGTACTTCAATAAAATAAAAAATAAATTAAAAAAAAGAAACAGAAGCAGAGCAAATATTTCCTCCTGTGGAAGAAGTTTGGAATGTTAGTTTTCTTCCCCCCACCTATTAGATCACACTCTCAATTATTTTTCTATTTAGGGCCTGACTGAGTTAATATATACCACTCCAATATGTCAAAGATGTTAGTTTTTAATTTGAAACACTTGTCCTAATAAGAATAGGTGAGGTCATGTGAGTTGTATTGTGATAGCGGAACAGTTCCTTACCAAGCACTTAATAAAAAGAAACAGTAATATTGTAGCTTTGTGTCATTTGAGGCAAGGATAATAGGAAGTGGTCCCAGAAAAATATGATATCAGATTCTGTGTTTTGTGCAGTATTTGAGAAAGTATCCAGTTTTGACATCATGTAGTATCAAAGAGAGTAAGGGAAGGCTATAGTGAAAATGATTGTTTCCAACTCACTGAGAAATTATGATGAAGACACTAGTGAAGGAATGAGAAAGGCCTGAGTTGGAGTTTTACCTTTGACCCTACGTGCTGCACTGTCTTGGGAAATTAGTCAACTGCTCTAAGAGCCTGTTTTCTCATTGCTAAAATGGAGATGATGGTAGTAGGCAGTTCACAAACTTGATTGATGGCTAAGGGTGCAATACATCACCAAAGTTCAGCTTTGGCTTTAACTCCCCACCTCCAGGTGTCATCTGAGGGCTCTTCAGCCCTCAAGCAAGCTCCATACACTCATCTGAAAGGCTAACAGGTGGCGTGTAGAGTTCCAACATCTTCACAAATTTCTAACTTATGGATCTCCCTTCCGCAGTTTTCCTCATGTGAGGCACATCATCTTTCCTTAGAAAACCCTGGATGTGCACCCTGTGAATGACCATATTGGGCTTCATTCATAAGATGCAGTTGCTTAGCATAGAAAATTGCTCTAAACACCTTGGGGTTAATATGGGAATATTCACACATGGAAATGTCCTGCCATGGTGCATTGTTTCCTCTTCAATGACTGTTTTCTTTTCCCTTGTCTTGTCTTATTTTTCCATTTTGATTGAATTATACATTGTACATCTCCATCTTTTTCTTTTTTTCCTGTTCCTCTTCTCTGTGTTTATGTTCTTGTACCCTACACTTCTCTTCATTTCCCTTTCTCTCTTGTTTCTCTGCATTTCACATTCATTCTCAAACCCAATTTCAAGTTCTTCTGCTTCCACTCTGCTGAAGAGCTTCATGTTTCTTGAAGTCTGACACATGAGCCACTGGGATTGGGGGACTTTGCCTTCTTACCTTTCAATATAGCCTTTTCTCTATTCATGTGGTTTTTGCCCTACAGAAATACTATAGCAGCTTTGTAAAAAACAATAATGTGTCTACCTGGTCCCATAATCACCTCATTGTTCACACTTTTACATCTCAGCTCTTGACTATACGCTGTGCTGTGAATGCTAAATACTAAGGTGCATTGATCTCCCACCGCTCCTTGTGTCCCACCATCTTTCCTAGCATAAAAGCCCATCACGATTTGTCTGCTTTTTCTGAATATCTGAGTTTCTGAGGCCGTGTTTTGTGATGATATAAGAAAACTACTTTTTCTAAGATCACTTAAGAGTGGAACTAAGGCTTGGTGTCATTTTAGTTTAGTTTTTCTTTTCTTTTTTTTTTTTTTTTCTTACAGTATACAGGATAACACAGTGCATGATGTTGTAGTGTTGTTGTAGTTAAAAAAATAATGAAGTCTTTTCAACTGCATAAAATGGCTGAAAAACAATGATCCCTTGGAAAAATCACATGAACTCTGAATATGCTTATTGTAGGTCCAACATAATTTCTCTGTGGTCTTGGTTATGCATATCAGTCAGCTCAGGCAAGAGAACAAAACCATGATCTACATAATAGAAGTGAAGGAATTATTTTAGGACTTAGACTTAAAACCAGTATAGGAAGAACTGGGGAAATGAGTAGTTATAGAAGAGGTCAAAGGGTCAGAGAAAGAAGCAGTAAGCAGTCTTCCTAACATATGAAACAGGTGAACAAGCTAAATGCTTCAGGAAGTATTAGCTTTTCTCTTAAGGTAACACAATGCATGACACCCACAACTTAAAGAAGGAAAGTGTAACTGTCTCACAATTTCAGTCTATGGAGGGCAGACTCCAACACCAAAATCTCACTGAGAAAGACCACGTGAACCAAAGCTACTTTGTCACAGTGAACTGAAAGTACAGCAATACAGCATTAGAGTGGAACTGGCAAAGGACCATAAATCACACCCATGGCCATCCCTCCACAACCCACAGAGCCACAGCCACTAGTGTGTTCTGCTAATTTTCTATGAGTTTCGTAAGCCAGTGGAGCTGACATCGCAGGGCTTGTGCTCACAAGGGGGGATATGAAACGTCAAGCACTTCTGGTAGTTTAATGAGGAGCAGAGGGGAACATGCAGAGATGTACATAGGGTTGGGTCACTTGCTCCTGCTTCTGCTGTGTACCATCAGTGCTGGGATTGGGCCTGGATTGTTGTTGTCCAACAGATCAGCAACATAAAGTATCATCCAGACCTAGAACACTGGAAGGCAAGAACAAGCTTCTTTATTTTAAATTATGGTATCTATTTGAAACCATCTTCCAAGGGAAACAACCATTGTTTTACTTTGTCTTCCAGTTGCAGGCAAGTACCACACTGGCTAACAACAATCTAAACCCATACAAAGAAAGGGATTATGAAACTGTCATTTTCAGTTTGTCTAATGCAATATTGAAATCCTTCACTTTTTTTCCCCAATGACTCTGAGCTTACTCTCCTCATGAGAAGTTTGGAGAATCTATTTTGAAAAGCTGTTATAAACAAATAAAGTACTCATATGGAATTTAACATTTAGAAAACCCTCTCAAGTCATGGCGAGTGAGAGTGTGTTAATAAGATGCAGCGTTGTAGTTGTAACTGATTCTCCTAGAGAACTGCTTTCTGCTTTATTCCGAAAGATACAAATGTAGAAGAGAGCAGATTAAATAGAGAAAAAACAGAGAGGTTAAGTGGCTTTTAAGAGTTGTGGGGGTTTGCCAATTGTAATGGTAACACCTAAATTAAAGATTATCTCCATATATCTGTTTAAGTCTTCACTATCATAATTGCTTCAGTTATCTGCTTCATTGTATACACTTCCTAAGAGCAAGAGAAGAATGCACTACGGAATGTGAAACATTCATCTTTCTTACTCCAGAACTCTGAACATCTCCTTGGTCGAGATATTCTTTCCCATGTTTTAAAGCTCACTAGGTTTCGAGTCATTTGGACAATTAGTGTTTGACTCCTCATCTAGAGCCTTTTTGCACAATTTACTATACCAGCAGAACAATTATCACTGCAGTGAGATCACAAGTGTTGATTAAGGGGGTGCATTGAGAGTGAAGAGGAGGAAAGGTGAGTGTGGCAGGGCTTCTGACAATTAGACTGACATCCCACATGAACTGGACCCCAAGTTTCCACACAGCCTCACACCTTTTTCACTCATTACAACACAATTTTTTAGGAGGGCACTAAATCCAAAATAAATCCAACACTGTTATTCGTGTCTAGGAAGGGAATGTGAACACAACAGGTTTTCTGCTTCTCTTTTTTCTACTAAAAATATCTTCTTCTGGTGTTCCACTTTGTTTCATACTATCAACATCCTATCATGTTGCTACAGGCTGTCCAGGATGTTAAGTGAGTTACTGAAGAAGGTCGAGCGATCAGTGGGGTAAGTGAAGAGTGACCTTTTTCTATCTCTTGTGTGTCAATTAGAATTCATTTTTGCAAATAGTTGTGCTTTCAGGTGCTCTTGTATGGTGTGTGTCTGAATTAATTTGGCTACTCCGGGCAAATATCCAGGTATTGCTTACATTCTTCCTATCTCTGGAATCCCCAATCTGTGAGCACACAGACTACCAGATCCACTTTGTAAACTTTTCCTGTAAAGACACAGACAGTGTAAATTTTAGACTTTGTAGATAAAGAGATGAGCCAGCAATATGATACAAATAACCATTAAAACAGAGCCTTTGGAAAATTGTAAAAATTCATTTTAGACTGCAGCCAAAAAAATGAAAGAAAGAAAAAGAAAAATCAAGTAGTACACAAAACTTGGCTCAAGAAAAATTTTCGACCTTGAGTTTAGATTATTGCTTACATTTTAACAGGAATTTTGGTGTCTTAACATGCTCTTAGATTTAGCCTCTCTCTTATATTTGCCCCTATAATTTATTTTTAGGTACCCGCTGACTCACACCAGGCCTTTACCATGTTTTCACTCATTATTCCTAGAAAACATCACAGATTTCTTTTATCTTAATTTTGTTTGTGTGTCTAAGTTTTACCTTTTTTTTTTTTTACCTGGGGATTGAACTCATAGCCTTTTGTTTGTTAGGTAGATGCTTACACTGTTGAGCTATATCCCTGGCCCTTATCTGTTTTGGAGACAGTGTCTCTGTGTAATTCAAACTTGCCTTAAGTTCACTCTGTAGCACAGCCTACAAACTCACTGTGATCCTCCTGCTTCAGCCTCTGAAGTGCTCAGATTAAAGGTGTGTACCACCTTGCCTGACTCAGAGGTTTTCAAAATGGATAAATCCTCAGACATTATAGATTAATTTTTGACACTGTGAATTCAAAGATAGTCAAAATTAAATGGATTGATTCTCCACAAATTAATATATTAAGGGCCAGCCAAATAGCTCAGAGATTAAAGCAAAGTTACTGCAAGCAGACATAGAGGCCAGGATTTGATCCCTGGGTTTGTGGTGCTGGCCCCACCTCCGGGGCATGCTGAGACTGGAATCGAGACTGGGTGTGTTGGCGTGCCCCTGTAATCCCAGTTCTTGGGAGAATGTAAACAAGCAGATCAGTTTGAGTCCAATCTAGTAGTGAGACCCTAAACACCATGTAGATCCTTCCCTAAAATACAGAGTATCTATCTATCTATCTATCTATCTATCTATCTATCTATCTATCTATCATCTATCTATCTATCTATCTATCTATCTATCTATCTATCTATCTATCTATCGATCTATCATTTGAATTAAGTTCCCAGGGATATTTAACAGCATAAAAATAATATGAGAAGACATAAATTTTATTTTTCTAAAATGTCTTTCTTTCCTATTTATGTATTTGGTACAGGGTCTCATTATGCAGCTCAGACTCGTAGTGATTCTCCTGTTTTCAGCCTCCCAGTACTAGGATTATAGGCACACGCAACCATGCCTGGACCCTTTCACCAGCTCATTGCACCCTGGGGGCAGGGTCAGTGCAGCATGAGGGACCTTAGCATGAGGTACCAGGTGTTTAACCCTGATCCCTGCACTTGCCAAAACAGTTGCTGAGTCTGCTGAGCTGTCTTACCAGCCCTCAAATAACTTAATAACTAAGAAGAGCTTGTTTTATGAATTTAGATGTCATCAATGACTTACTTTTGCTCTTTAAGAGCTCTAGCATTTTCTCCCCAACATTCATTCATTCATTCACTCATTCATTAAATGCATATTTATTTTCATCTATAATGTCTCAGGGATTGTTCTATGTATTATCAAATCAGAAATATTGAAAACAGTCTCTAATGTCACAAACAGGATTCTAAGTAAGGAGAAAGCATAAAGGAGACTCAGTATCAGGCCTGGTTATCTTAGTGCCCTACCGATCATTGGTCCAGTACAAAACCCACAGAGGTGGCACTAATCTGGACAATGTGCATCTGGGGAAGGGTTCTACAGACTCTGGTATCCAGAGGTCCATTCTAAACTATAAGAATTTAGCAAGGTGCAGAAACTGGGAGAGAACAGTTGTAAACACAGTGTAAGCCTTAGAGATTTCCTTGGGGATAAGGGCCATGCATGATTTAATAAAGCTGGACTTTAGAGAATGAAATGTGTTGTGGCTGGAAGTATGCCGGGCACAAAATTGATGCATGGTCAAGAACTGTTGACAGATTGAGTGCCAAGAGATGAGTTTGGAGAGGTGGGCAGGACCAACATAATCTACAGCAAGTTAAGAAAGTTGAATTTTATCCAAAATGCATGGCAGGTTCTTATAAATGATCTGACTTGATGATATTTGAACCTGAGAAAATTCACTGTGGCAGTACTAAAGGAATGGAAGAGAATGAAATCAAGCTCATGCCAGAGAGAAAGCTGAGAAGCTATTGGTTTTCACTAGCAGAGAGATGCCTAGTAACTGAACCACAAAAATCTCAGTGGAAGTGGACAGGAAGAATGCAATGTGAGAGTCTTACACATCACCAATCTATTTCTTTGCTGTTGTTCTGTCCAACAAATATGAAAATGGCTAAGACATTATCTATGTAGGTGTGTGATTACTAAAATATTTTCAGAGAGATTTAATCCATCAGTCTACGTGCTATGTTTTGAGGACAGGGCCAAGGTATTAGAATAAAAGAGAAAATAATGAACACCTCAGACCCTTTGCACAAATACTCACTCACACATGCAATCTATGGCCAGGTTTTTCTCATGATATCTCTAATTCCTACTGATCACCTAATTAATCCCAGAGAGATCTAAATCCTGAAAATGCAAATATTACACTTTTGATTATGGGTTTAGTTTGTATTTACTATCCACAGTTTAACAAATGATTTTCTGTTTTTACCATGAATATGTATGGCTTGCTTTCAGTAACCAGAAAGGTCTCCTTTTACATTCTTTATTTTCTCCCAGCAGCAGAGAAACAGTCTGCTAATGAAGCCTAAGTAAATTATAAATAGCAAATTTAGAGGCAATTGGTTGACTAAAAAAAATAGACTCTATACTGTATAGGATGTTGGTCACATTAGACATTTCCAAGCATTTATTTTACTTTTAATAAATAAAAGTCACATAATTTTAGTATACCTCTATTACCATTTCTCTATTGCCTCCTATGAAATTAGCATTATGACATAATGAATACTTAAGAACTGACATAGGAGAATAAAATATTTTTCTTTGTTTCCTCAGCCTTCTTATACCTCCTGTAGAATTTCACAGAGACAAAAATGAATTGTAAGGGTCAGTGAGATAGTTCAGCAGATGAAGCGTCTGCTTAGGCAAGTGCAGGGACTGGGTTCCACCCCCTGCACATGCCATGCCAGCCCTGCCCCTGGACATGCTGAACTGGCTGTGAAGTCCAGCTGTGGTGGAGCATGCCTGTCATCCCAGCACTGGGGAAGCAGAAGAGAGGAGGACCGCTATGACTCTGTTGTGTCACATAATGACACTGTGTCCCAAATTCATTAAAAATATTATAGTTCTAAGTGTGCAATAGTTATTCCACAAAATTCTTTCATTTGATAAGTGGAAATTTTTGATCCTAAGTGATGATATTGTGTTCCAAAGAACACTGAACAATTGGGTATGAAGACCAAAAACTCTGACCTGAAAGCTGAGAACTTTGCTGCCTACCCTGCAACTAGCTCCTGAAAGTTCACTGTAGACAACAGATTCATTTGTCTTCAACTCCCACATGCTTTATCAGTACAAATGTCTCAAGGGTCGTAGAGTTCCATCTACAAGGATAATTTGTACATTTTCAATGTGTATGAACTTATCAGTGGCTAGAAAGGCATAATACCGAGGACCTGGAAAAGTATGTTTATTAAATAGACAGTTCTCAGTAATTGCAGTGGAGCTTTGAATTAAAACGACTTCATTTGAGAATCCATTTGGAAGATGGTTTTTAAATTTAATCTTCAGTTGGAAGTAGTTTGGAAGCAAAGAAAACGGGTAATTGTTGTGTCAGTAACTTCCTCCCACCTCCAAATATTCATTCCTACTCTCTTGCTGGAATGCTGAGGGTACACACAATAAAAAGGTTATTCTGTCTTCCTTTTTTTTTTTTTTTTTTTTTGTATTTTAGGGAAGGGTCTACAGGATCTTCAGGATCTAACTACTAGATCAGGTTTGTAGTGATCCATCTGTTTACAGTCTACCAAGAGCTGTGATTACAGGCATGTGCCGTCACGCCCAGTCTCTCTCTTCTTTGTCATACCCAGTCTCCTTCACATTTCAGTGTGCCTGGGGGGCAGGGCTGGCATGGCAGGCCCTGGGATCAAAACCCCCACCCCCGCACCTGCTTGCAGGCACCTTAATCTGCTGAGTTATTTGGCTGGCCCTTGTTTTACTTTATTTTGTTTTATTTTATTTTGCATTTTTATCCTTGGACAATGTTTCTCTAAGCTGCTACTTGCTTAGAATGAGCTCAATGTTGTTATTTTCCTGCCTCAGCCTATCAGAATGATGGGACTACAGGACTATAGCAATATATTTCACATATTTATTTCTCTTATATCCTGTGGCTGGGAGTAGTTTCCGTAATAGCTGTTTAATTAATTTTTATTCAATCAATGAGGAAATTGACTAAAATATCATGTACTGAGGGGATATGGAAGAGACGTATGAGCTTATTTTGGAAGACAGCATTTACAAGGGTTACTTTAATGGGAAGCTGCATATTGTTTTTTAGGTGGTATTAGCTTAGAGTCAGCTTTCAGTGTTTTCCTCTACTATTTGGAGGGGACACATGATAAATTTACTTCTCTTAGGAATAATAATAAAAACTTGTCACACTTAATGACAATTCAATCCAAAATTATTACAAAATTGAAATGTGATTTATAACTAATAAAGTTTATATAAAATTATTAGTTAATGACAATGAAAATGGAATTAATGGAATTTAGCTAGTGGAAATTAATTTTATATATTGTGAAACTATTTTTACAAAAAAAATTGAATGGTCTTCGACAACATTTAATGTGGAAGATGACAGGTTTTCTGCTTCTAAACTCAGTATGAAGAAAGATATTTCACATCACGCAGACACACACACACATACATACACACACAAACATTTTGACCTACATGCTGAATGGTCTCACGTATTTGGTGCTCATGGACCTTGTGTAATTGGCCTAAGTTATCTTTGGAATCCTATTAGTGCTCACAAACATCTACCAATATCTTATCGTAGTTGTTGGTTGGTCCAGGATTGTTTACAGGCAGATCCACAGACAGACAGAGCACTTAGATCACATGCATTTAGGCAGAAGGCAGAAGATCCCAGCGTTTGGGTGGTGTGCTCTGTTTAATATCTCCAACAATGAATGCAGAAATCAAATAGAGAACAAGTAAGGCCAGACAACCGTGCTTGCCTAGAAACTCTGGAAAGCAGAGAACTTCTTCTGGCAAATGAAGAATGAGTGGTGAAACTCACTCTCTTTCTCTTGAGCTGGGTCTGTCTCTTTCTTCATATATCTGTATATGCACATACACATGTGAGACCTGCAAATACATGTATATCTATGTACTGACAAAGTGTGTATGCATGTTGCTATGTGCATTCTTGTATAGCACATTTATATTTTAAAGAAGTTTTATATTTTCTGTTTCATTGTTTGCTTTTATTTTCTTCCTCTCTGAAGAATTAATAACATAGATGAAAGCAAAGTGACATTTCAAGGATGTGGAACTAAATCAGACAAATAACCAAAAACAGAAAAAAAAATGATGAAGGGTTGCTCGGTCTGGTTTATTTTGTATCCAAATCCAAATAGAAAATTTATAAGACTAGCTTTTGCAGTTCAGTTGAACCATATAAATTAGCAACATTCCATTTCATTTTCTTACATTGTGATTTTAATTATGGTTAAAGATCACCAGGAAAAAAGTAAATACGTTTTTGGATAAAAATGCACACAAAAGCTTTAAAGCCCTGTTAAATTGAGTACGTTTTAATTGATTAACATTTTTAAATGTTTGCTTAGTAACCATAAACATTCTTACTTTTAAAAAACAGAGATTCTTTTTAAATAAGTAACAAGGCCTCTATTAATGAAAACCATAATATATTGAATACATAATAGTTAGAAACTTTATATAATTAATATAAGCACAGTATTTATAAGTACAAATAGATTATAATAAAATTTATTGTAGGATGAAGTATTGCCTTTTGCCTATTTTTTAAAATAAACAATTCAGTTAACAACCTTGAAAGAACACATATGCATTTATTGGATATTCTACATAAAAAAAAGCCTGCCTGTTTACTTAAGTGCCACTAAATTTTATGAAACTTGTATTGGGCCAAAGTTGTAAAACTTGAAAATTTTACAAGACGTAGTTCTGATAACACAGTAAAACTAGAACTGCTTAAATAAAACAGAAATTCTTGAATCATTAATTTCACATTCTAAAAAATTATGTAAATAAATCCTTTAATAACAATAATATGAATTAGGAAAGACATTTTAAATTTTGGTATTTCAATATATATTTTATATGATCTATTTAAACTAGAAAAGAATATTTGCTGCCTAAAACTTTCTCCAGTGCCAGCTCCCAGCCGTGAGCTGTTGCATGAGTAGTGATAAAGTGCTTTCTTTGGCCTAAAGAATCTTTGGTTTTCCAGAGTGCAATAGCGTCCATTCAGATGCACAAGTTGAAAAACTTGAAGTTGCCCTCTTGTAAGTCAAAATGCTCACATGTGGACACTTTTGTATGGCTTTACAGTAACTTAAAATTTTCAGGTAGCCGGAAGATGGATAAATACATAAATGATGTTCAAGTGTATAGGTATTGAAAGTGTGCATACAAGCAATGAAAAGCCTACTCCCTTTGCTTGATAAAGGTACTGAAATCAACATTTTTCAGTGTATGACAACACATTGCCTTACACATTCACATCACTACACAGACATACAGGGCATAGACATATTTTTTCCCTTTCTCTTCTATTCTTCTCTTCATGAATGTTGTAAAAATAAAGACACTGTTTTTAACATTATTTGTTACTGCTAAAGTCTGTAGAGGGCTGGAGATATAGCTCAGTGGCATAAGCACCTGCCTGGCAAGCACAAGGTCCTGAGTTCAGTCCCCAGTGCTGAAAATAAATAAATAAATAAATAAATAAATAAATAAATAAATAAAATCATAGTAATAAAGTCTGTAGAGAATATTTCCTTGCTCTAATGCATAAAGAATTAATAAGAATTTTAAATTCTTGTCTGATTTTGTAATATGAATGCAAAATGCTCATTAGTATATCATTTATATTATCATTTATTTATATGAAAGCAGTTCATTTAAATGCAACTGTTCATTCAAGAATTAATTTTATTAGTTATCACAGGTTTATTTTCTTGACCAATAGCAGCAATTTATCCTGTATTAACATCACATGAGAAAGCCAATACAATTACACAATCATGATAACTAGATAGTTATTGTTTTAATTTTTATGTATTCAATGGATTCAGAGTAATCTCATTTGAGTTTTACTAAAAAACTACTCATCTTTAATGTTACCAAATACTGTGACTTTTCTTTTGGGAATGTCTTATTAAGCACTGTATGATATTATATATTTTAAATTTTGATCCACTTGTAACTTGCATAAAATTAAGGAATTCAAATGATATGTTATAAAGACAGTAGCTGCCTTTCTGCTATTATCTTTCATTTTTAAATTCCAATAATGAATTTTGTAATTTTAAAACATTCTTTTTTTGATATCTTTCTCCTTCATGAATAAATAATACAGTATCACTTGTTTATTTTCTATTTTTAGAAAATTGAATTTAATCTTTTCTTACCACGGGAAATGAACATTTAACTCTATTAAAGTCTTCATTACTTATTATACCTAAATTAGGTCTAAATTATTTATAATTATATTGCAATTTTGTGTCAGTAATCATTCTCTTCAGTGATATGAATTATCATCTATGTTATATCTGTGTAAACAATATTTGCAATTGAGTTACATAGTACAATGTTGATATTTTCTTAATATTTTGTGTTTCTTTTCAATTTGTCTCCTTATTGCCTCTTTTTCCATGTACTTACGACAAGTTCAACTGCAAATTCTTTCAAAGTAGTATAAATTGTCCTTCAGTTTAAGAATCATTTCAATTTTATACCTATTATTTCACCACTTGGAATCTTGGATCATGTTCAAGTTTACGGAATTTATTTATGAAGCAGCTTTATAGCTCTTGAGTTGAGCTATGTATTTGTCTTTTATAGAAATGCTATGTGATAAATAACTTGAGCTACGTAAATTATTTAAATTTCTCTAGCAGCCACATTAAATGAGTGAAATTATTTTCATAACGTATAGTGGTTATTTCAGTGTATCAGAGCGATCAACATTTGAATATATGATTAATATAAAAACTAAAGTATTTTGTACTGTTCAATAATGTTATACACATTTTACAATTGAGTCAAATTCCCATTTGAGCTGCACATGTTTTGATTGCTCAGTAGCACTCTGTGGCCTGTGGCTATAAAACAGATGCAGTAAGCCCAGGCTTCCCAGAATCTTCCTTGTGTGTCAAATTTCTCTACTTTTCCCATATCTCAAATCTAGTGTATCTCACTGATATATCTACTCCACCACATCCTATCTATTTCGTTGACTTAACCTTTCATGTTTTGAAGTACATTCTTTGATAGCTTCTTAAGAAAACCTGAAAGGGAGATAAATCTGGGAACTTTCATGTTACTTATCTTTTTATTCCCTTTATGGCTTCTTGGACAGAAAATTTAAGATGGCAATGATTTCTCTTAGCCTTCTGAAGACATTCTTTCTTTGTCACTGCAAAAAAATCAGACATAATTCTTGATCCAATAAAACTTATTTGCTTGCATTTTTTATGGAATTATCCTTGTTCCCACTGTTCTAAAGTTTCATAAGTGGGGCTGGGGAGATGGCTCAGTAGAATAAGCACTTCCCTGGCAAGTGCAAGGGGCTGAGTTCAATCCCTGATACTGCTAAAAAAAAAGTTTCATAAGTGCTTTGGTTAGTTATTTCTGTAATTTTGGTTGTCTTTTGGGGGACTATTTTAATTTGGAAGCTCATGAAACTCAATTAAGGTAATTGGTCTTGAATTATTTTCTTGACAACTTCTCTTCTTTCATTGGTCTATTTTTAGGGACTCTCAGTGCTCAAATACTGGAAACCCTACCATGCTCTCTGATAGTCTTAATGTGTACTTTATTAATTTAAAGTACTTCATGAATACATTATCTTCCTTTATCTTTACCAGGTTATTAGGAACAGTTTTCTCTATCTTTTTCTTTATGGTATATTTTACTTCGTCTAAAATTTTATTCTTATCTTTTTTTTTCTTGGTCTCAGTATTTCATATTAGGTGATATCCTTAAATAGAAAGCACATTTAGCCTTAGAGTTTTGGTTATGTATTGTGTGAGATGTACTCCTTTTTGGACCTTTGCATTTCTTACATAAGGAAATCAGTGCAAAGATTTAAACTCATACAGTATGAAACCAGTCAGTGAGACATTGCTCCACTGCATTTGAAGCAGTAGAGGTATTATTTCCAGCATTGACCTATGACATGGGTAGACTCCAACTGGCATATGAAAGAATCCTTTAAGAAACATAAATGTCTTACTAAGGAGAGAAATAAAAGCATTTTATCTTTTCTGCTTGGCTTATGGAATTTGGAAATTGTAAACATTTTTTCTTTTTTTGCCAGGAGTTCTCTTGAGTGTAGATCTGTGTAGAAAAATCATAACATGACTTTTAAAAAAATTTTTTTGTGGTTTCTCCTCCATTTTTTTTCTTTTTTTTTCTTTTCATTTTATTGAAGTACAAATGTCACTCAGACAGTTTCAAGACACCTTAACAATACAGATTCGATAAATTAATACATTGCAAACTGTTTTCATAACGTTTTGATATTGTACAAGGTGCATACATGATATTATATTTACAGATATTATTTTAGCAGATATGTCTTATCAGTGAATTGAGAGTGTAGCTGTTTACTTATTTTTTATACCTGAATTATATCAAAAATTCAATAATTATTTTCCTACTGGATGACTGTAATACTAGAAGCCGACATAATATCCTGTCCAACCACCATTAGTGCAGATCTTGCCTCTCATAGAATTATGTAGAAGCACAGCATTATCTATCCCAACTGTACTGTCTATACACACACATCATGATGTTTTCTTTCTATACGCCCCTTCCTTTGTCTACACCTGTCAAAAGTGGGCACTCCATTGACATTCAACTAACTTGGATTGTGGTGTCGAGTTTTTTTTAATTTTCATAGATCACACAGCATTCATGAGGTTACAGAAGGCCAACAATTCTCAGGTTCATGGGGCATAAACTGCTAAAATATTTAGTTATTTCCTTAGAAAACTGTGCCATAAGAAAGGAATGTTAGAACTTCACATGAAAAGAAGTGCTGGTATGAGGGACAGCAGAAAGCTGCAGAAAGTAGAGACAGGGAAAAGAAAGAAGGAAGCAGGAACTACACCTCATCAGGTGGTTTCTTAAAATGCAATAGGTCATCATTAAGCATTTATCTCATTTACTGGCCTATGAGAAAAGTGAGATGGTGTGTTTTTTATGAAGCTTTGACAGACTTCCTTTCTACAGTATTAATTCTTGTCTCCACACTCTCATCCCATCCTGTCCTGTTCCCTCTCCTCTCCTCTCCTCTCCTCTCCTCTCCTCTCCTCTCCTCTCCTCTTCTTTCTCCTTTGTTTTCTCATCTTTGTTTATTTGCTTGCTTGTATCCACTATCCATCATGGATTGTCTGCAGCTTTAGTTCTGACTACATAAAGATGCAGAACACAGCAGCGACACATGGACTAAAGATTCAAGTCTTGGGACCTGTTCAATTGTGTGATCTTGGCAATGACAATGAATCATACTAAGCATAGCAAAAAAAAAAAAAGCTGCAAAGGTTTTTTTACTATCAAGATTTCTGGTAATGTTAAACATGATTCTGTATGTCAGAGCTTGTGATGGTGAAGAAGTCATTGCTTAGTTACTGTTCATTCTTGATTTCTTAATATATGCAAAGCCAGACTATTTCTTTATATTAATGCATGAAGAGCAAGTACTTATACTTTGTTTTTGAGGAAATGTAGCATTTTGCTGTTATTGTTGTTGGTTTTCATTGTTGAAACCTAGAATTCTCTTGCCTCTAATTCTTTTCTCATGAAATTTTCTGTACTTCAATTAACTTCCCCTTCTACCTTGTTGAATTGGCCTTGGCAAAAAATTTATCTTCTTTCACAAATCTTCTCTTCCTAACAAATAAAAAGCCCCATTTTCTGTTGATTTTTATATATTTCCAAATGTTATGTATTATATTTTGCCTTGTCAACTCTTTTTTCCTTTTTTTAAAGAGAATTTAAAAAGTAGAAAAAATAGAAATGAAATAAAATTTAACTAAGCACAATCATAGAAATTCAATAATGGCTGCTAGCACATTGTTTTCTTTCAATGAATTGGTCAGATTTCCAGATAGAAGCATGCAAAATTGGTAAATATACATAAAATTTAAGAAAAACAATAAGCATAATGTCTCTCAACAGACCATCAGAAATTCCAAGCTATCTTGTGTTTATACAAATATATTTTCCTTACTTCCTTCTCTCAGTCTTTCCTCTTTTCCTTCATGCTAGTTGTTCCTTCCTCTGGACAGTTCTTTTCCCTTTCACATTATCTGTTGTACCTTTCAGATTTGATTTACTGTTCCAGTAAAGAAACAATTTCATGCCTCCACATAGGAGTTGTAAGGGTCTGTTCTCTGGTGCCTATGAGAACCGGGAGATGGGTAAAAGAAGCCTTTATTGCTCCTCACAGGAGGGCTACATGACAGTTTCCCCTTGGTGGGGGGGAGTGATGAAGACAAAGAACTCATTGGTCTGGGTTGAGGGTAGATCTTGCATGGGCAGTAGGGTACATGGGGAAGGCTTTCTATGTGCATGAAAATCAAAAGAAGTTCATGATTAATGGAGGAGAAGACTGAAATCATTCTAGGAGGGCTTCTTCTTGGTCCTAGAACACCCACATCATGCTAACTCACAGCCCTGATGATCTGGCAGAGGCTGGGTGGGTGTAGGACCACCAGGGGTCTGAAATATTTCACTTTTGAGTACTGTCATACAACGTATCCATTTACCTGTAAAAACCTCCAATCTGAAGGCTAAAATTAGACCCATGTCCATCACCATGCACAAAAGTACAGTGAAAGTGTATCAAAGACATAAATATTAAAACAGAAAAGGGCCGGCGGTATAGCTCAGCGGACTAAGCGCTTGCTTAGGTAAGCGCAGGAACCAGTGTTCGATCCTTGGTTCCCCAAGCCGCGCCGGCCCCACCTTCGGGTGCGCTGAGCCGGCGATGCAATCCGGGCGTGGTGGCGCGCGCCTGTAATCCCAGCACATGGGAGGCAAAAAGCAGGAAGATCACTATGAATGTGGGTTGCATGCATAGTGAGACCCTGCACCAAAAACAAAATAGAAAAAAAAAAAAAAAAAAAAAAAAAAAAAAAAAAAAAAAAAAAAAAAAAAAAAAAAAAAAAAAAAAAAAAAAAAAAAAAAAAAAAAAAAAAAAAAAAAAAAAAAAAAAAAAAAAAAAAAAAAAAAAAAAAAAAAAAAAAAAAAAAAAAAAAAAAAAAAAAAAAAAAAAAAAAAAAAAAAAAAAAAAAAAAAAAA
>PVKA01006585.1:0-64294 GCA_004027165.1 Ctenomys sociabilis | reverse complement strand
AATTAAATCTACTGAAGGAGAAAGTAGGTCGAAATCTTGAAGATATAAGGGTACACAGAGAACTCATCAACAAAAAACAAATGCGTAGGAAATACTTCAAAGAATTAACAAGTGGGATCTCATCATTTTAAAAAGTTCTGTACATCAAAAGAAATCATCAAGTGAAAGAAATCACTAAGAGTAAGTACTTCCATGCACTGAGAAAAAATATGCTTGACTGTCCCTGAAACAAAGGACTACTATCTAAAATATATAAAGAATTAAAAGAAAGTTGTGCCCTCAAAATTCAAAGAACTAATCAAAATGGCATTTAAGAATATGTATTTCAAAGAAAGAAATATAAATGCCAAAAAAAATAAGGGAAAAAATGTTCACCATCATTGGTTCTTTGAAAAATGCAAATTAAAATAACACTGAAATTCCATCTTACCCAAGAAAGAATAGCTATCACCAAGATGTTAACTAATGGCAAATGCTGGAGGGACTGAAGGGGAAAAAGAACACTCTTGGGTGGGAGTGCAGACTGGTACAACCACTATGGAAATCAGTGTGTAGATTCCTCAAGAAAACTAGTATTAGGGATCCCATTAAACTCATCTGTTTCCCTAATTTGTATTTTCCCAGAACTGAAAACATCATACCACAATTTGTCACAGCCAAATCTTGGACAGAGACCAAATGCCCATCAACTGAGGAATGGATACAAAGATGTGATATTTTTATGCAATAAAGTATTACTCAGCTATTAAAATAGATAAACCTGGGTGTTCCCAGCTCTTTAAGTTACACAGATATTTTTCCAAACTATGCTCTGTGGATTTTGGGGGAATAGAAGGCACAGTCTCAATTCTTATGAGAATTCATGAACTTTGTGTTTTCATTTAATGTTCTTTTTAAAAAAAAAAAAAGAAAAAAGAAAAAGAAAAACAGGCATATTCTGGATTGCTTGCAAGCAGGAACCGACAAGCTTGCAATTAAGTATCAGCATGCCTGCTTAGATTTTTGTTTATGGTCATCTATCTTCACAAGGGGCAAAAGGCAGAAGACATCAGTGGATGAGCTAATGCATTAGGTATTCACAATGTGTGGAGCAGGAAACAACCATGTATGAAAGTAAGGCTTTGAAAGAAAATAAGACCCTGTAACTTATAAAATAAGGGCTAAGGAAGCAGTGTGTACTGTCTATGTCACATTCATATGGTGAATTGATTTAGAGGGACATTTTCCAACTTTTATATGATAATTATCCACACTTCATTGCCAATAAGTGCAAAGTAAATATGCAAGGAATGGAAGTATTTTCTCTTTCTGTGTTATTGCTTGAGGTATACCATTATACTGATCATCCCATCAAAATAATGAACAATTTCATTGTTAATAAGAAAATTAAATGATAATAACAAGGATGGCTCAGCAGAGCCACATTTAAAGGAATCAATTCAAAAACAAGTAATACACAAAATATGCAAATGTCATACTATATTTCTATTGCTAAATGCAATATAAGCAAATTAGGTTCAGCAAATTAACATGTCATAAAACTAATGTACAGTACTAAACCAATGTTTTCATATTTAACTTTATTGGCTTTTCAGTTTTATTAATTTTAGGAAGCCAATGCCTTTTCATTAGGCAACCAGTGCTTGCAGCTGTTTTATATATTTTAAGTGCATTATTCAATTCAGAAACTGTGTATTGCTTTGTCCTGGGTAGATTAGGCTTCTATTTCTTAGAAATAGAAATAGAAGCTACTAAAAGTATTAAAATTAGAAGCATAATATATCTGGATTACACATTTTATCCTAGTGAAAAAAGCAAAAGTCCTCAATATAAATACTTAAACTACACTGTGTACAAGATATTGATCAAAGATAAGAAAGAAAATTGAATTCTAGAGAAGATGAAAAAGATTATATTTTTTAGTAATGTTGTGAAGAAAGTGCTCAATCAGTTGCTGAAACCTTGAGAATTTGAAGGAAGAGTGAGAACTTTCTAGGTATATCTCAGCAGAAGCTACTCTGGCAGAGGGAAACAGCAGATAGAGTTGCCCCAAAGCAAGTGTGTGTTGGGTGATCCATCAGACTCTATTGCTAGACAGATCTAGATGCTATATGTACCAGAATGCAATGTCGTGAGGTTATTTGGAAAGGTAAAACATACGCATCCTATGGAGGGCCTGATCAATATCACAGTCTTTTTTCTTCTGAGTCTGAGTCTGTTTACAACCATGGAGCAGATTATAACATGGATGAGATCTGATTTATGCTTAAGCATGAATTTTCTGACTCGTGTCTTTAGGCTTGAATTAAAAATATAAAGCTATATACTCTAGTAGTGGGAGGCGACCCTGATCATCCCAGGATGCAAGCAACGAAGGTTATAAGAAAAGCTTCCATTTTGAATATATTTTGGAGAAAAAATTTAGAGTATTTTCTAATGAGGGAATAATAAATAAAAAGAGGAGAGTGGAGGATGGCATCACTATTTTCTTTGATATTTGGAAGAGTGTAATTGTAGTTATATGAAAAGGAGATGTTCTAAAGATCAGATATGAAAATAGAGTGGAATATTGGGAAATCTGTTTTAGTTATTGTAGATTTAAGAGGTATCACTGCAATAAGGTATGTTTTGATCTGAGATCTGTATCATAGGTATAAACAAAAAGACATGCCTTCTGAAAATAATTAGTAATAGTGTGAATACTATAATTTAAACCCATATAAACATACAACATAATTTTTTCCTTTAAAATAAATATTAATTTACTGAAGTAAATTATCATTTGATTGTAAGAAACACTCATGTAAAAGAAGAGCTCAGACATGTTTTGGTTAGAAAAACTAAGATTTAAGTTTTACTTCAATCATTCTTTTTTATATGTGCAAACTTACATACGTTTTGTGATTTCATTGGGTTGTTACCATGAACTTTAAAATGCAAATACAGTAGTATCTAGATAACGAAGTTGTAGAAGTAAAGCAGCTAATGAGCATAAATATACGACTGCATCTTTTCTGGCACTTTCTTTTTACATTACTTTTTATTTTGATGAGAAAAAAATGGCACAGAAATAGTTTCAAAACTTGTTTGTAGGATAGTCACAATATTTACTACATTGCATATTGTTGTCTTTGTAGTAGTTATTCACAAGATGCAGACATGATATGTTGTCTAAACAGTGTTAGTACAAACGTTTCTTCTCATTAAAATAAGACAAAGTAGCTGCATATCTATTATATATATATATGATAGATGTATTAATATGCATATTAATATAGCATTACTTTTTATACCCCATGGATATACTTTTCAGCTGGATGATAAAGACCAAGTTAAAGAAAGATGTATATAACTAAAAATGAAACTTTATATCTGACAAGGTCAGTCAAATCCCCTCAAGATGTGCCCTGAAATCAAGCATAGCATTAACTAACTAATTAATATATATATATATATATATATAAGCAAAAAATTGTCCTTTTTTATATGTTCCTTTTTGTTTTGTTTTGTCATAGATGGGTGTTCCATTGCTGTTAGAGAAGTTATATTTGGAGAAGTCTTTAAAGGACCTTTTCATACTTTATGGCAGTTCAAATATTGTAGGTACTAATCAATTTTGAAATGGTCTCATTGGTATTTGTTTCTCAATAAGATTATTAAAAAATTGTAGGTTCCTGAATTCAGCAAAATAACACAATATAATCCATAGTGATAGTGAGTTATCAGCACAACTTGCAATTGTCAGAATTTGTTGATTTGAGCCTTTTACAGCTCAGCATATTAATATACCTTTTATAACTTATGGCTATACTTTCTGCTGGATGATAAAGACCAAGTTAAAGGAAGATATATATCACTAAAAATGTAATTTTTATATCTGACAAGGTCAGTCAAATCTCCTCAGGATGTACCTTGAAATTGTGCATAGCACCTTGTAGATCCTTTGTCAGTGTCACCTATATGTATGAGTCACGGCATTGCTTGACCTATTTGCTCTCTCTGAAAACCTGAGAGAATTTTTTCTCTCTAGGTGACTCTCCTTAGGCACATTCTACATCATTCCTCACTCTCCTTGTGGCCCCATAATCTCCTTGATTAGAAAATTTGGGACACCAGTGAGTTACAGGATGCCACAGCACAGGTTCTCTTACGTCTTGAGTCTTCACTGACCTTGAAGTGCTAGAGCAAAAATATTGGCTATTTTTCTCTAATTTTTAGTCTGTGAACTTTAGTTGTTAACCACTCAGAAAAGAAGCTTACTGATACTATTACCCACAGAGACAGTTAGCTTAAAATCACTACCTGTCTGAATGTCAAACACATTAGACATAGCATCAAACTGCTATTTTCCAACAATCATGGATATTCCAAAATTTACATTCCTATAGAATTTGAAAAAAAAAAACGATTCCACATTTTTCTGTAACTTAAAAGATAATCACAAAACATATTGTGGATTTCTTAGAAGCATCTTTTTTAACAATAAAAATGGAACCTAAATAAAAATGATTCAAACAAAAATGTTAATGGTGACATTAGAAGTAAGAACCCAACATTTTGAAAAAGAAAGAAAAAAACTTTTTGCAAACATTTAATGTGGAAAACTAGAGCTATCATACTTCAAGGGACATGATTCAAAACCAAATATTTGTGCAGGCTGTCATTGCTAAAGGGGAGTTTGCCAGATAGACAAAGCAGATTTTACAGAGGATACCTCAAACTGGCTAAAGATAAGGCAGATGGAAGGTATAGTAGATAATTGGAAGAAATGTGTTATATTTCAATATTTGGTGAAGGGTTTTTAACATATATAGTACTATTTTTAGTTTCATAAATGCTACAATATGTCAATAGTTCTAAGCCTATTAAGTTTAATAACTTTTCCCATAACTTTGTGGGGTTGATCTATATTTCAAGAATTAGTATCAATGATGTTGCAATATGTAAAAAAGCATGCAACACTTCTATAACATTCATGTATATGTTAATGTAGTGGTTGGTGTTATTCCTGAAGTATTCAATATCAACCTAGAGTTAAAAAATGATGAAGACTTTACATGTTTGGTAAAAGGTCCAAAGTTTGGTAATTATTATCTTCTCAGGACAACCCGAAAATTGATTCCAGACCTGTGAAACAGATAATTGCTGCTTGACTTTGGATGCCTTGTTGTGAGGTGGAGCAGTGTCTTGGCAGTGGACCTTTGGTAAATAAGCACAAGGCAGGACGAAGTGTGGGAGAGAGCTAGCCATCTTCATTGACTATTCATCTCAGGCGCTACCCTATGGAGAGACCACTGGAAAGCCATACGGATTTCAATCAGTGTCCCACTCCCCATAGTCACCTAATTAGCTCTCCACATCAATGAAACCCTCCATTCAGTATTGATGGGTTGGTCTATATCCTGCCGTGGTTTCTCAGCACTCCATCAAATTAAAAATGTCAGCATGTTCTTTGGAGGATGGTAGACAATGAAGTCAGTCCAACTGAAGACAAAGAAAGTGTGTGAACATACCATAATAAATAATCGTATGACACTAAAAGGTTTCCTAGGCAGTATAATTCCTAAGGTTCTCCATAGTGCATAGAAATAAAATTCACTAAACCTGAAATTCTATGTTATGAGTATCAATAAGACAGAATTAGAGAATGTGGAATTATCATTCATTATAGCAGCCCCCAAATCAAAGGGATGTACCACCCAGAGAGATCATCAGATTCTCAGTTTGGGACTCATAATCATGAGCATCATTTTCAGCCATCATTACATCATCTGTTTTTATTAAGCCTTGTCATGCAGTATTATTTAATTCTATTTCTTCATTTCAAATGATGGAAACTAGTGTTCTATCCTACTTAGATTAAAGAAATCTATTTTTGATAAAGTAGCATTTTCAACTAATGTAACAGGTATTAATTGCAATAACAGACATGGTAGAAAAATATTGAATAAGACCAAGTGGTTTTCCTTGTATTTGTTTTTATGCTTCTTTGTATAGTACAACTTACTTGAATTACATATAACTATTTTTTATTTCTTTAACATGTGTCTCCCTCACTAAACCTTCATAACCTTGAAAATAGAAACCGTTAGTCATTTTGTATCATTTGGAATTTAATAGATACTCAAAAATATATGGAATAAATACATGGAAGTACTAATCATGATTTATGGGGGACTTCTACAAAGATGGAATATACATGCTTGCTCTACCATTTTAAAATATACATTAAAATTTTGGCAATAATTACAGATAAAAATTCTTCTAAGATGTAACAAAGACTGAAAAAGCCAGAGAAGACACATTGACTAGAAATTAATACTGAAACAACAAAAGAATGAGTTTTATATTTATTTTGGATCATATATCATATAATGTTTGTTGGAGAAGTCAGAATTCCAAAAATATAGACAGATAATTTTTTTCAAAATATTTCCAAAGAAAGACCACTTTCCTTAATCAATGAAATAAGAATCTTTTATGTAATAACTGCTTTAGTTCTGGCCAATATTCCACTGCAGAATGATGGTTACCTTAGCCCATCCACACCTGAAGACGCTGAGTAGAGCAACCAAATTTCCACCCTCATCAGGCTATAATGGCATTGCAGGTCTCCCACTGAGATGGTGTCAGAGAAAGCAGAGAAGGCAGCCAGTGCGTTCCTCCCCACTGAGCTGTAGGAAGGATTCCCCCCAGAGGTGTTGATGATGGAGACCTGTGGGAAGCCTGGACATTTACCTCCCACTCAGTGGGGAGGTTGTGCCCCTCTCTTTTCCTTGTGAGTTGGAATCAGAAGAGTTTGGAAGAGAGGCAGGATCTTGACTACATCTAGCAGTAATGAGGTCATTACCCTGGATGTGATCCTGTTGAGTAGCTCAGGGCCAGTCCTGATGCCTTCTGGCATCCCATCTCAGGTTGTGTCAGTGCAGGCTCCAGGATGGAAAAACTGCAGTTCTGGCCAGGCCAGTGGACATGGACAGCCTCTGTCCTGAGATTCAGTGGAGCCCAAGAGGCTCATAAGTTTATCTCCACCTGTCTGTATGTAAGCAGAATCCTGTCCGACACGGTCTTTGTCAGGTATAGCCACACTGCCATCCAATTAAGTAAGATGCAGTGTTTCTAGAATAATAAAATATCCATGTTTCAATTTAAAAAATTACAGAAAAATAAAAAAGAACTAGGAATTACTCAATCTGAAAAACAAAAAGACTGAAAATCATAACAAATCTAACAAAGGCATATAATCTCTCACACACACAAGATTATTTTTTAAAATTCTAATACTTGAGGAATGGACCTAGAAGTCAGGCTAAAAAATATTTGACAAAAAACTAGTAGCTGCCTTTTAAATTTGGCAGCAAACACAATCTACAGCTTCATGAAAATCAATGACAGAACGAAACAGGAGTTTCCAAATACTTGGAGACTACAGGGCATTTTTCAGTGAGCCACAGAGTGTAGTGGAAAACAAAACAAACACATTGCCTAAATTAAAATAGTTCAACTTGAAATTTTTTAAATTTCAAGTGTCTACTCAATGAATTTTTCCTTTGAATTTTGATCGTTTTCTGGGGCTCCCATAGATGGGAGGATGTTTTCTAGTGACACTGAGCAGGGAGTAGCAGCAAACTATAGTGGGTGAGCCCCGATGTACACTCCAAGCTGTGGTGTTGGTATATTAAATGCATTCTGCACTTATGATATTTTCAGTTTACTATGGGCTTATTGATTATGTATTATAACCCTGTAGTACACTGCAGAGCAGCGTCTGTCCATTGTAGTAAGTAGAAAAGAAAAAAATCTTAATGGGTCTCATGAGGCACATGGAAAACAGGCTGAGAGTGGAAATTAAAGCTTTGAATGCACACATTAGAAAGGTAAAACATTCCAATCAATAATTTATATTTCAGTGTTAAAAGTAAGAAAAGCATGGTGAATTAGATAAGGGACAGCATGAGGAAAACAGGCAAAGAAAGAAAAACAAAGAAAGCAACACAGAAAAATCAAGACAAAACTGTGTTCACTGAAAGTATCAATAGATTTGGAGATATAGCTTAGTGGCATATGTGCCTGCTGGCAAGCACAGTGTCCTGAGTTCAATCTCCGGTACCACCAACAAAAATAATATTGATGAAGTTGACAAACTTCTAGTGGCAGGCAAAGAAAAAGAAAGAAAGAAGATGGAAATCAACAAAATTAGAAATAAAGTAGCCAGCATACATCTAACGGTTAACTGAATAGTGTAGCTATGCACACAAAATTTACAACTCAATTGTGATAGGTGAATTCCTTGAAAACCAGAAATCATCATAACTCTCCCAAAAATGAAAAAAAAAAAATGTTTTAAGTAGCAGTTTACCTACCAACAAAATGAAGCCGAAAAAGAAATATAAGTAATAGCTCCTATAAAAAAAAGTTCCCTGACATAGATGACTTGCTGAATTCTAAAATTTGACTTAAGGAAATGTAGCACCAACTTCACACATTATCTTCCAGAAAATGAAAAAAAAAATATTTTGTTTTATTTTATTTTACTTTATTTGTATTGGATAGTGAACTCATGATTTTGTGCTTGTCAGGTAGGTCCTGTGCCACTGAGCTATACCGCCAGCCCTAGAAAAGTATTTTAAATTCTGCTATGAAGTTAATATTTGTCTGATACTATGTATAGATAATCAGAAAAAAAACAAAAGAAAATTACTAACCAATATAAGTATATGTCAACATACTCATTGATGCACACAAAAACTGCATAATTTAGGAAAATATGCCCCATTAATATATTCAAAGAACATATGAGCATACACATATAGCATAACAATGAGTTTATTCCTAAGATGCATGGCTGGCTCAACATGAAAAACAAGGCACACATTCTATAATATAAACAAGCTAAAAACAAGAAGTCACATGATTATATGCATTGAGACACAAAGGTATTTGACAAACTTTAGAGGAAACATCCTCAACTTGATTAAACTGTTCCCAAATTCCCTACAGCCCATCTGGTATTTGAAGGTGAAATCGTGGGTGTTCCCACCAGCTCCTCAAATTCAGAAACAATGTGACAGCATCCGCATATCCACATTCTACCCTCATGCTCAATATACTCCCAGGAAACTAGTAAATTCAATAAGGTGAGAAATCCAGGTGTGGTGGCATATGCCTGTAATCCCAGCAGTGAGGCAGGACGATCACTGCGAGTTAGTCTGAGATCAGCCTGCACTACAAAGTGAGCTCAAGGCCAAACTGAACTGTGTGGTGAGACCCTGTCTCAAGGAAAAAAGAAAGAACTAAAAAGAAATATTGCTAAGCACAAAAAGATAAAAATTTGATTTTC
The DNA here is from genome assembly GCA_004027165.1 of Ctenomys sociabilis. Lineage (NCBI taxonomy): Eukaryota > Metazoa > Chordata > Mammalia > Rodentia > Ctenomyidae > Ctenomys > Ctenomys sociabilis. Next base: position 54,954 of record PVKA01006585.1, on the reverse strand, counting down.
TTTTTAATATATTTAGTACAGGATCTACAGGCCTTTCCTACATAGATTGGACTCATAGTGATCTTCCTGTTTTCAGCCACCCAAGCACTGGGATTACAGGTGAAAGTACTGGGACTACAGGGGCGCTCGTCATCATGTCCAGTTTCAATCTCTGTCTTAGCGCACCCAGGGTGAGAAGCCAGCATGGCATACTGGGGATGGAACCTAATCCCTGTGTCTGCATGCTGAGCTATCTGGCAGGCCCTGCTTTTCTTTGAAAATGGCATAATTATCTATGTGGATAATCCTATTAATGGTCAAGATTTGCAAATTCAGAGAATATAAAATGAACGTAAGAATCGATTGTGTTTCTCTATATGGAAATTAAAGACATGAAAACAAAAATGTAAAATATAATATTTACATTGATTTTAAATGATAAAAGGCTAGTATGCAGGGATTGAAACTAATAAATAGGGAAATGGAGAGATACAACTGTTCTCCTAGTTTTGGAGATGTACTTGAGTGTGTCAAACCCTTCCAATGTGACCCACGCACAAAAGGATTTCCCAGCAAAAGCTTAATGTGAGCTTTAGGATATGCTTATTCAAGATTAGTCCACAACTGGATGGGGAAAGAAACTGGAATAGCACAATTCAGTTGAAGAAGGTGGGTGACGTGAAGGATCCCATATTCAAGGCATTGTTTATAGTCACAGTAGCCAAGGCTGAGTGTCGTGCTCTCACGCCGAGAGGAAGCTAGATCTGTGAACAGGCACAGTGCACCCGGGTGGAGATGCACATGTTTTTTGCCAATTGAATTGTTTCCATGTTATCAATTTGACAGGAAGGAAAATATTTTTCAAAAACTAGAGCAAAGTTGGTAGCTTTCCTTAAGTAAAAAAATAAAACTTTTAAAAATGTGTTGGATTGTTTTGCTTAATTCAGGCACCTATATTATTTAATGCCAATGGAATACCCATATCTGACAGAACTAAACAAAAATGTGGATACAAAAGAAGGTCCATTCTGCAACTGTATATACAGTATAATTAGGATAGATATACAGCTACTTTCGCTTAAATCAATGAGAAGAAAGATTTGTACTAATAGTGTTTGTACAGGATATCCTGTCCATATATCTTGTAATATGGATAACCACTAAGAAGGTAACAATGTGCAAGGTATTAATTTTTGTAACTGTCCTGTTAGTCAGCTTTGAAACAGTCTTATTGCTATTTGTTTCTCAATAAAATAAAATAAGATAAACTGATTAATTAATTCATTTTGTTGTTATAGGACTTTGCTATATAGTTCAGACTCAGAGTGATCCTCCTGTCTCAGCCTCCTCATTTTTGGGATGAAAGCCATGCATCACCACACCCAGTTTTAGGGTTAGCACAGCATTCCTGGGATGGCACGTGGTAAAAGGGTCTGAACTTGGGTACTTGCACTTGCCAGTCAGTCACTTAGACCACTGAGCTATTGCCATAGCCAGAAATAAAAAACAAAATAAAACCTCTTACACTTTTACAAATATTAAGTTAAAATTAATTATACATGAAAATAGAAAATGTGAAATTATAAAACTGAAAAATACTACAGGAAAAGCATCTGCAAATAGACTTATGTAAAGAATCCTTAGATGTTTACATTTACAACCTTCATAAATGGATAAAATGACAAACGGTATTTAATCGAAATGAAAAACGTTGGCCGGGTGTGGTGGCATGCATCTGCAATCCCAGTACTTGGGAGCCTGAGGCAGAAGGATTCCTGTGTGTTGAAGGTCAACCTGTGCTACATCACTGCATAATGAGATCCTGTGTCAAAAACAAAGCAAAGCACGAAAAAAATTAAAAATTTTGCCCTCATAAGAGAATGAAAAGCCTCCCTTCTTTGAAGGGAGTACAGTCAGCATATGAACATCATGCAGAATATATAAGAACTTACAAAACTCAAATGAAAAAGATCAAAAATACATTCCATTGAGAAGGCTATTCAGATGGCAAATAAGCATGTGAAAAGATGCTAAGCATCCCAAGGAAATAGAAAATAGAAATGTCCCTCCATCCATGTAAGAACAGGCCAGAGAATAACTAACAGAAGCATCCAAAGCTGGAGAACATGCAGAAAACCGGGACCATGAGCATGTGGGTGGGCACGAATGAGACAGGCTGCAGGTATTTTCAGAACACATGGGTCATTTCTTAAAAATATAAATCCAGTTATCGCTCTACTCAGTAATTGTATACCTAGGTATTTCTCCCAGAGAAATCAAAATACACACTCCTGCAAACATCCATGTTTGAGTACCCATCAAGTGAAAACAGCCAGATGTTCCTCGGTATGTAAATGTCTAAGCAAAGTGTGGCACATTCATATCATCAAATTGCTGCTCAGCAATTAAAAGGAAGAGTTTATTGGGTGACTCTCAAGCTTGAATGAAAATTCAGTTTCATGCTCAGTCAGAAAAGCCAGCTCCCAAAGTTTAGATTTCAGTATTTCTTACACATAACCAGCTTCAGGTGATGAAAGGATTTGTTAATGGTTGTCAGGGGTTCATGAGGTGTCTGCAAGACAAGGGAAAAGACTGTGATTTAAAAGGACAATGAGAAGTATCAGTAAGTTTACTGATGTCTTACATCTTGACTCTGTTTATGTCAGCGTACTGACTGTGATGCAGTTTTGCAGGTTTAGAAAATATTGCTACCACTGAGGAAAAGTAGATAAAAAAATACCCAACAACCATAATTTCTTACAATACTACATATTAAATTTCTTATAAATGTATTCAGATAAAAATTTTAATTAAAAACACATTGTACTCTATTTAGCACCAGTGAGTTTGTAACACATACTTAATTGCTAAAAGTTGTGACTTATTAAGGATCATTCTTGTATTTCTCCATCATATATAATGTAAGGAAGACGATATTTCTGTTCCTTTAGTACAGATGTATAAGCCCCTTCTGGGTTTTACCTAATTGGAAGGAATTTCTTAATACATACATTTACATGGATGAATGCTTCATGAGCATTCCAATTCATCATGAATGAAAATACTTGATACATAGAAATATTGGATAATATTACTAGCAAAAATTTTGGATCTGCAGTGTACATCTGAAATACACAATAAGGAGGAAATTGTTTGGATTGAAAGAAAATTGTTCTCAGGCATATCTGTATAGGTTCTATAGTGACAGTTAGATGCTATAAATAATGTAATAATAAATCTATAAACAAAAAACACTTCAATAAATGATGAGTAGCAGTGGTCTTAGAAGTATTTTCAATGAACCAGAGACTGAAGTCAGACTCTTGTGCTTGCCAGGCAAGTGCTTATTCTACTGAGCCATCTCCCCATCCCTTGAAGTCCAGTCTTAAAAAGGCACTAGGTTACCATTATGCGAGCTAAGCACTGAAGTTATACCTTTATCACAATCTTCTTTTCTGTGATTATGAGCTATCAACATTTGCATCACCTTTCTTTTTGCCATGCTCATAAACCTAAACGAATGCTCACATCTTTGTCCACAAACCACTCAGGACACCACGATTCCATGCAAGTGAGTGTTCATTTCTCATTGCAAAAATAGTTGAAGTCTCTGCCTGGAGGATCCCTTAGAATGATAAATGTGTGTGTATGTGTGTGTGTGTGTTCCTGGTAAAGGCAATTAAACAGTCACTATCAGCAAAGATCCACTGAGTTACACACGAGCATCAGCAGCCATAGGCAGGGTTTTATGTTACATGTGAAAGTGCTTCATGGCATGTGTTAAATTGCTGTTCAGACTTCACTAAGCAGAAGTTTAAATTACTGAGGAGCAATATAGTGCTATTCATTGTCCTGTTTCTGTCAGAGCTCTTACTCTTTTACCTCTTGGTGAGAAGGAGAGTTTGGCCTCTTGATTCCTTGCTACGTTGCCTAGAATAATGCTCAACATACAACAAGGATTTCCTGAGCATTCTGCATTGTTAGTTTTAATAAAATTAATGTGGGAAAACTAGGTTACCCAAATAGCTTAGGGGTTTAGCTATGAAGCTAATGTCTATTGCGAACCATGAGTGAAATCCTAGCCACACAAAGTCTCATTGGTTTGCTATGACTTCCACGGGTAGGGCAGCCACTACTTGTAGGGAATAGAGCCTGCTGGGTTTCTGGCTTGTACATATATGCTTTCCTTTGCTTATTCTGCCTTTTTGTTAAAGTATGACCCATATAATCCTTGCCTTTCCTCTTCAGAAAGAGTTAAATCTAATACAACCTCACCCTTTGTCCCTCCAACCCAAACTTTGATAGATTTCTAGAGCTGACATTAACATGTATCACAAAGAAGATATCTTAAAAAAATGGAAGGATACTGTTGAGTAATCCTTAATGCTGATGATGATATAAGCAAGGTTTATTTCTTCTGAAGTTTTTCACCTTGGCTTATCGATGGCCATCTTCTCTCTATGTATTCATAGGATATTCCTTATTCATGTGTGTCCTCTTCTCATCTTGTAATGGTGTCAAGGTATTGGACTAGGGTTCTCCCTAATGGCCCCATATAAAATTTATTAAATTCATTAAACATTATTGAAACAGTTAGATATTTAAGTAAGGAGAATTGGAACTTGGACATGTAAGTTTTGAAAGGACATAATCTAAGCCCATATCACCGTCTCATTTTGCTGCACATTTCCTCATAATATTCATCATACAGTGTCTTGGTTAGTTTCTCTCATTGCTGAAACAAAATGCCTGATGCCCAGAATTAAAGAAGCAAAGGTTTATCTAGCTCAAAGTCTGTGGAGGTTTCAGTCCATACTTGGCTGGCTCCAAGGTGGGGAGGTACAAGGTAGAGGGCAACAGTTCATTAGGAAAACAAGAAGGGAGGCGCAGCCAGAGCAAAACTGTTTGCCTCCTTTATATTGTATGCAGGTGACTCACTCCCAGGGCAGCTGTAGCACTCACGCCCATAGTCCCAGTACTGAGCCATGAATCAACCGTAAACTGGAGAATCCTGCTCCAGGTCTGCCTGAGTCTTTTGGCAGGGGGACATCTGTACACAAACCTTAATGTACAGAAAGTTTTGTTCATCTGTTCTTAATTTATTTCTTAAATGTTTATTTCATGCCCTTGGCTGTTTTTTTTTTTCTCCCACTGCTCTTGCCCTAGTCCCATAACTTGTAATTATTGAGAGACTATGAGCTAGTTGTTAAACAAACTAGTGAATAATAAATGAATATCTTTCCCCATATAAAAACTTATTTATCTATTTTTAGAACAGTATGCACTATCAGTTGCTGAAGGTCCAGAGACTTATTTAGCATGAGATAGATAAATAAGTTGTACAGTAGACTTGTACAGTAGATACATTATAAGATGATTAAAGATTTGATGTGTTCTAGCTTATTTCATTTTCAGCTTGTATTACTACTAGGTTAGGTATTAGTACTAGGTCATATAGTTTTGTTTTGTTTGTTTTGCATTTTAGGACAAGGTAACAGGGTTTACAGTAGGTCATATAGGTTTTTTTGTACATCAGAAAATGGCCAGTGCAAGCCTGTCCATACTGCTCAACCTGCTTAAACAGACATTTTCTTCCTTGCCCCTGCTAGTTCTCATATCATTTTGGGAGGAAAAAAAAGTTTGTATTTGTGTCCACAATTTTCTATGCTCATACTTCCCCCACAACTAGCTTAACTCTGTAAATTGGTTTTGCTTTCCTGAGCAATTTCTCCTAAAATTTCCTCACATTTCATGTCCAGGGCTCAAGTCTCTTGTTTGGAAGATTTAAACACTGACCACTACCTAAACACATAAAATTAAATTTTTATTCTATTTCATTTACTTGGAAGATGTGTTATTGGATATTGACACTCCAAAGTATCTTTTCCCACCATTGTTATATTAATTTCCATGTCTGGCAGGAGACTATGAACGATTTCTTATACATTAGAGTAAATTATTAGTGCTTGTATCTTGAATTTCTTCTTACATTCTAAAGGTCAGATTACATTTTTAAATGATTGTCTTGCCTGCTTATTCCTTCATCTCCCCCTTTCTCCTTTCCTTGCTCTTTTTTCTCCTTCATCTTAATCCTTGCCTGAGAAATCAACCTCACAATGTAGTCTATAAATGGTACAAAGAACTGCTTATGATACTAAAATTTTACATACTAATAAACGTCTGCAAGCTAATGGTCACCACTTTGAGGAACTCTTATAATTGTACAGGTCACAGATAATTTCATTATGGTTCAGTAAATTTAGAATCCATATGTTTATAAGATTTTTTTCTCCTGCAATGTGTATGCATTTTTTGGCAGACTCTGTACGTAGACAGATAGATAATAGATTGAAAGAGGGAGTCAGAAAGATATAGAAAGTAGGTATATAGGAAGTGGTGAGATGTTCAAATAAACCACTTCTGTTGTTCCACAAATATTTTAATATAAGTACTAACTCCTACTGCTAGCTTCTTTTGTTCATTTAAAATCAAGTTTTTCATTTTATTTCTGTCTTTGTAAGAGAGACTTTTTTGTCTATGTCATGTCCTCTGAGTACCACTTTGGTCATTTTTTTAAGATCATAATAGATAATATATTAACCATCATTCTTCTATAATTATTTTCTTCTGTTTTATTATATTATTTTGTCATGTTTCATTTTTTCATAGAAATACAAATTTTTATATTATTATCTCCTTGTATTACATTAAAATAATGTCTTAAATCAACACAAAACAAAACAGAAAAAGAAGTTATAATGTGACAAATGATACCACCAGGTCAATATAATTTTTATGTTACATAAATGTCCCATAGTGCTTTTTCTGCTGGTGAACACCACAAAGGAAGCATTCCACAAGGCCAGCCAACATTTTGGCCCTAGCTTTCAAGTTCAGCAAAGACTCAGGACATAGGAGAACCTGTACTGCAACATATGAAAATCAGTTGAGCTCCAAATTTTCTGAACAAGGAGAAAAGAGGAAAGAGATTGAAGTTCTATTGTGTGCCTGGGGAGAGTCACATGGAGAGAAAACTCTCTCAGGCTCTCACAGAGAGCAAACTGGTCAAGCATTTGCCGGGAGTCATCCACATGGATGATACAGACAAAGGATCTACAGAATAATGTACAGGACTACAAGATAAACCCTGAGGGGACTTCTCTGACCTCATAAGAAAAATAAAGTACATGTATTGGTATATAAGTCTTGTTCTATCTAGGTCTTAACCATCCAGCAGAAAAGTATAAAAATGAAGTATACATTGTGGGGCCATAATAATAGGTTGAGCTGTAAATGGCTATAGTGGATAACTTCTTCGAATAACTCACTATTATTGTGAGATGCTGGACTGTGTTGGATTGTGTTGTCGAGTTCAAGCACCTAAGTTAGTTCAATGCCAATGGAGTGCCCATCTCTGACAGGTGTAGACAAAGGAAGGGGTACAGAAAGAAAAAATCATGATATGTGTGTATACACAGTACAGTTGGGATAGATAACGCTGTGATTCTACATAATCGTATGAGAGGCTAGATTTGCACTAAAGGTGGTTGGACAGGATATTATGTCGGCTTCTAGTACAATAGACAACCACTAGGAAAATGACAAGTTAGAAAGTATTAATTATTGAATCTTTGATGTAATTCAGGTATAAAAAATAAGATACGCAAACAGCTACACTCTGTTTAATGATAAGAGACATACGGTATAATAATGTCTGTAAGTATAATATCATGTATGCACCTTATATGATACCAAAACATTATGAAAACAGTTTGTCATGTTTATCAAATCCATCTTGTCAAGGTATCTTAAAATTGTCTCATTGATATTTGTACTTCAATAAAACAAAAATTGAAAAAATAAAAACAAAAAAAAAAATAAAAGCTCAAAAAAAAAAAAAAAAAAAAAAAAAAAAAAAAAAAAAAAAAAAAAAAAAAAAAAAAAAAACTCAAAAAAAAAAAAAAAAAAAAAAAGGAAGCATTCCCAGTCTTTCTTCCTACTGCCATCATTCCTAAGTCAGAGTCTTCCAAGGATCCCGTACAGCTATGAAGATCGTCATCAGAAGGCTGAGCTTGAAAAAAACTGATGAGAGTCTGAGGAGCCATTTTGAGCAATGGGGAATACACACAGACTGCATGGTAATGAGAGACCCGAACACCAAGCTTTCCAGGGTCTTTGGGTTTGTCACTTATGCCATTGTGGAGGAGGCGGATGAAGCGGTGAATACAAGGCCACACAAAGTGCGGAAGAGTTGTGGAACCAAAGAGAGCTGTCTCAAGAGAAGATTCCCAAAGACCAGGTGCCCACTTAACAGTGAAGAAGATCACTGTTGATGACATTAAAGAAGATACTGAAGAACATCACCTATGAGATTATTTTGAGCAATTTGCTTCTGCTTAGTAAGCACAAGGACTTAGATTCCATCCTGGTACCACATGCCATGTTGAGCCCCAACGCCCTGGGAGTGCCGTGCCAGCCACTGATACCAGGCATGGTGGCACTCGCCTGCGACACCAGCACTGGGCAGGGTGAGAAAGGAGGATCACTATGAGTCTGAGCTGCTTAGTGAGTCCCTAATAAATAAATAAATGATTAAAAAGAACAATTTTTAAAAATATTGAACAATAAAAATATAAAAGTACACCAAATGTGTACGGAGACAACACTATGAGTGTGAAAGCCTAGAAAGCTTCCATGTGCCACAGTAACTAAACTCAATATCAATCCTTTTTATCTCCTTTGCATGCCATGTAGCTTCCCACTGTAAGGTCTTGCTCACATTATTGCTTACATTTACAATGCTCTTTTCCTCTTCAACTCACTTAGTATATGTTTTTTAATTCTAAACTCAAATTTACTATTACTTTATGAGGGAGTTCGTACTAGTCAGAATAAAATCTATTCAGAATAGTAGCTTTGTTCATATTTTCTCTGTGTTTTTTTTTAAGATATTCATTATAGGTTCTTGCTATGTTGCTTGGACTCATAGTGATCCTCCTGTTGTTAGTCTCCTTAGGGCTGGGAATAGAGGCCTATGCCAGCAGGCATGGACTCAGTGGCCAGCCCAGTGCACCCGAGTGGGACCGGCTCTGTATGTGGTGCAGAGGACCGAACCCCGCTTAGTTGACTGAGATATCTCCCTGACCCTTTTGCAATTTTAGATTTGTTTGTATAATTAGTTAATTAATGTCTCTTTGCCACCAAAGAACGAGTTGGTGCTTCAACTGTGAAGAGTTCTGTTACTTTAGCAAGAGAACTGACAGAAACTGGTGGATAATCAGAAATTCTTGGGGCAATGAGGAGACAAAGAATAGACTACAAACAAAGGCCATTAGGCTGAGCTCTGGAAGACTGATGAGGGAATTCAGTGGGACTAAAAGTACATGGAGATGAGAAGATTTGGAGAAGATGAGTTCAGTCTTAAGCATGTAATGTGTGCTCACGAGCTATTCAGGTGAAGTTTCACAGCAGCATTAAGAGTTATAAATCTGGGGTTTAGGAGACAGGAATAAACTTTATGAGAAAGGGGACTTTCTTTTTCACATATGATTTAAGCCAAGGACTTTAATGCAGATGGTTCATTAAGGAAATGAAGGAGGCAGAAAGAGAAAGGGAAGAGAAAGCTCTTGAGTTCTTTCAGGTGCACAGCTTCCACCTCCTGTACAGGTATTTACAGCATAATTTACACTGAAGAATCTATCACAATAGAATCTAAAGAGCTTCATTTCCTATTCCAGAGTGTAGGAAGAGAAATACATAAAACTTTCAGCTTCTCGGGTTGTTCTAATGAGTAAAGCAATCCCAGTGCCCAAGGGCAATTGCCCCAGAGTTACAGACATGAGTCAGTAACAGTGTATCACACAGGAGCTGCAGGATAGACAGAGATCTAATGAGATTTGTTCAAGGCACTAATGCTATTTAGTGTTATGTAGACAGGTACTTCGGAGCCAGAAATTTATGTATGGTAACTGAAGTCATGGGAAAGGGCAGATCCTTTCAGCCAGGATATCTGTAGTGAAAGAACAGAGTTTATTAAGGACCAATGACATGAAATCATTGGAAACTGAGAAGGATTGCCAGTGGGAAGGGAAGAAAAGCTGAAAATGTAGCTCAAGAACACATTATTCTGATAACATTAGTGGCTTTGCTTTCAATAGCAAGAGTTTTCTTCTACAAAAGAAATGGCTACCTACTTCTGATAGCTAAGGATTTTCAAAGCAGTTTTGAGGATGGGTTTCCCTAAGGCTTCTCAGCATAGAACAGAATGCAGTGAGGGCTGGACTAATATGAGGGTGTGGATTTCACTTGAAATTCCATGGATACATTGCTTCTAACCTTATAATATTTTCTAATAAATTTCAGCATCTGTTTCTTCAATGATAAAGTGGGCTAGTTTTCTACTTCTCTAAAATCTTGTAGGGCTTTTCCTGATATGGTCTCTAGGTAGTCTGGTAAGGGTGCAATCCAAAGAGCTAGTGTTGTAAATTTAATTGATTAATTAACTAATGTTTATTAAATTAATGCTGTATGGTAGAACATGGAGACATAGCAACAAAAAGCTTGGCATGGTTCTGGCTTTTATCTGTAGGAAAATGCTAAATTATTATAATGCCAATAAATAAGTTACAGTTGCAAAGGATGTCATGAAGATTACAGATTACATAATGGAAGAAACTAAGAAAGACTTTCCAAATATGTTTAAAAATAATCTTTCTTAGAAGGTCTACCCAGTTTTATACATAACCATTCAAGATTTGTGAGTAGCTCTTCAACAATATAAAAAATTTACCCCCTTTGAAGTTTAATGAGGTCATTTATAGTGTGGTAGGTTGAACAGATTTACTCAATCAACTTTTATTAAAAATCTCTGTTCTGTAGGTACCAGTTTTAGGTTTGGTGTTTACCAAACAAGCAATTCTTTGCACAGTGAGAGATCACCAATAAACAGTATAAGATGCAACAGAGGTGTAAGCATTATTATAATAAAGAAAATTTATAAGTGTATTATGTATGTTCTTCCTGAAAAATACACTGACCTTTTAATTTCCTAATGTTACCACATGGACAATGAACTTTGAAACACAAATATTCTACTCTTCTTAAAACTAGAAACCCTATTTTAGATTAGTAAATTCCTGCTAAGCATGAAGACTACCACATATGTTCTCTTTCAGCATCTTGGTAAGGTGAAGTTGTTGAACATTTAATTTTCAGTGCAGGGGGAAATGAAAGGTCTGGGGAATCTCCTTAAAATGAACTGATCCAAAGGAGATGCCAACAAGTTTGTGGAATAAGATTTTTGGTGGTCTATTGAGACAATAATATAACAATGGTTTACAGGCCAAAATACTTTCACTGAAATTCTAGAATCTAATTAAGAAATCATATTAGCCTAGGGGAAAACAAAACTGTAAATAATTACATTGAAAGAAAACAAGAACATTGTATAAAGATTAAAAACTGTCAAATCACCCATAATGTATTAGAATTTTATATGCATACAGTATCACAGTGCATAAATAAATGCAGCAAGTATTAACAGTATAGAAGAGAAAATTGACAATAAAAATAGTAAAAATTTTTGATATTTCACTTTTTTTTATTTTAGGAAAGGGTCTACAGGGTGTTCAGGGTCTCACTAGTAGATCAGACTTGTAGTGATTTTCCTGTTTACAGCCTCCCAAGAGATGGGATTACCGGTGCATGCTACCATATCCAGTCTCAATACTTCACTTTTAACAGTGGATATGACATTCAGGAAGAATATGTACTGAAACACTGGACTAGAAAAACATAATAGATCAAATTATTGTAGAAAATCCTACACAGCATATTTCTACCAACAATAGCAGATTAAGTATTCTTCTCAAACATCTTCACAACATTATGGAACAAAATGAGTTTAACAAATTAAAACTGTGGAAATCATAGCAAGAATACTTTCTAAATGGAGTGACTTTAAAATATAAAATAATGGTAGAGAAAATTTGGGAAATTGACCACTGTGAAGATCAAAATGCATATGAAAAACCAGTGTATCTTACAAGAAATCAAACAAGAAAGTTAGAAAAAGTCTCAAAATAAATGAAAATGACAACATAGAACACCAAAATTCATGGGATGAGTGAATTTCTATGTTGTAAAAGAAGAAAAGTCTCAATTAAAAACTGAACTTCACATAATATGAAATTAGAAGGGGAAAAGAAACTAAAACCAAAGTTAATAGAAGGAATGAAATAATAAATATTAGGGCATAAATAAATGAAACACAAGAGAAAAATTAAGCAAATTAAGAGTTGAGATTTTATTCTAAGATCAACACAATTGAAGTCTTGAGCTATGTTAGCAAATAATAAGAAGACTCAATGTATGATAAAAAACAGAAGACTCTGCAACTGATGTCAAAAAATTAAATAGATCATAAAAGATTGGCAGAGGGCACAGGGAATAGTTCAATGGCCCAGTGCCTGCCTGGCAAGCATGAGGTCCTAATTTTGAACCCAGGAGCACCTACCACTGCTCCTGTGTTTCTTGAATACAGCATACTGTTGTGTTTCTTGAATACAGCATATTCTTGGATTTTGCTTTCTAATCCACTCTACCAGTCTATTTCTTTTAACTGATGAATTGAGTCCATTTGCACTGATGGTTATATTTGAGATGTACTGACTTAAGATTGACATGTTATTTACCTGCTGTCTAACTTTTCTCATGTGTTTAATTATTTGCCCTATTTGGTGGGTTCTCTCCATTCTCATTTGTGCAGTTCTGATCATTTTGGTCCCCTCTAAAATATCTTTTAGTAGTCTATGTAGAATTGGCTTTGTCATCATGAAATTCTTTAGTTGTTCTTTGTCATGGAAGTATGTCACTTCTCGATCAAACTTAAGAGAGTTTTGCAGGGTACAGCAGTCTGGGCTAGAATTTGTTTCCTTGGGGGACCTGAGGTACTTTATTCCATGCTCTTCTTAACTTGGTTGGTGAACAGAAATCTACCATTATTCTGATGGAGTTTTCTTTGAATATGATCTGTTTCTTTTCCTTAGTGGCTTTTAGTAAATTGTTCCTTTTCTGAATTCATGGGATTCTTGATTATTATAGGTCTGGGTGTGTTTTAATTGGATTGATGTTATATGGAATTCTATATGCTTCAGTTACCTGAATGTTACATTGTTTCCCCATATTTGGGAAGTTTTCTGCTATCATTTCTGTCCATATTCTTTGTATATGTTTTGTATTGACTCATTTTTCTCTCATTGATGCTTAGTCTTACATTGTTCATCTTTGAACAGTCTTGCAGATGTTGAATTATTTTTTCCTACATCTTAGTTGCTTTTAAGAGATCTTTTCTTACCTTTTCATTAACTGTGATAGTGTCTTCAAGATCTGAAACACTATCTTCACTTTCACTCAAATGGTTCTGCCAGCTTGTGACTGACGTTTTAATTTTCTGTATATCTCTTTGAATCTGCTTCCTGCATTCCATTTCTTTCCTATATGTCTCATTCAAGGGTTCCATCATTTTTGTATTCTCCTGTATTTTATCAGTATCTTCTTTAGAAGCATTTGTTAATTCTTTCATTATAGTTAACATTTCTTTTTTTACTTCAGAGATTATTTCTGATCTGATTTCCTCTATGCCTTTCTGTAGATGTTTCTTTATTTCAGATGCTGTTAATTCAGAAATTTCAGTTGTGTGATTTCCAGGTTCTTCTATGCTAGTGACTTCTGCATGTGTTCTGTGTGGGCTTGGGTCTGAGAGTGCATTTTGCTTCTTCTCTTTGTGATTTTGTGTAGCACAATGCTCTGACCTTTGGTGTAGAGCTTTGGTGCAGTTATTACCTTAACACCTCCTGAAATTCTTACCTAAGAGAGATTATGTGATTGTGTGGTTAAGACATTTATAGTTTTGTATATACAGAACTACAATTAGGAACACTAATAATGGGTAGTAATATTTAGCAGTTGACAAACTTGTGTAACTAATGGGGATTTTTTACACAATAAGAGCAAACATTATATCTGTGTAGATAAGCAGATATTAAATTGGGAATTTGTATTTCATTTAGTTCTGTCTGGTCACATCCTCTTGATGTACATGGGGTTTCCAAGCAGAGTATTTCACCCAGGTTACCTTTTGCCCTCTTCCTTGAGCAAGACAGAAAGAGAGAGGATAACCTCATAGATCTGGGTCTAACAAAGTGTCTCAGCTTATCAGGTCTGGATCTAGCAAGTTTGAACTCATCCCGATGTGCCCGGCTTAGGTTTGGTTCCTGGGCTCAGCTTCTTCCTCAGCTGCAGTCTATGGAGGTGAACCTGCTGTGCCCTCTGGGAAGATGATCAGCTGAGTGGTTTTGCCTCTGGATTACCTGCATGGGTCTGGCCTCTGGCATCTCTGCAGGGAATTTCTCTGCAGGGTTCCACACCAGGTCTGCCTGATGGATGAGTTCCCATGAGTGTGCAGATGGTCTCCCACATACACTCTGGCCCTGGGCTCTGGCTGGAAAGGGATACAGGGAGTGGGTAAGCAGGTGGAAAATCCCCTATATTTTATTGTGATTGAGTCTTAAGGTATATTCAATCTTCTGTGGTCCTGTATAAAGTAATTTTGGCCTTCCTTTCTTTTCAGACTACTGTATGACCCACAGTGGATACAGAGAAGTCATTAGAGACTTCCAGTTCATTCTCCTGGTTTCTGGTTTGCCTTTCCTTATTTTTTCAGTTTTCTATGTGTTTCACTTGATTGCTCTCCTTTCAGACTGAAATTTCAGCACCACACACAGCAACTTCTATTGTCTACTTAACCATTTTTCTTGACTATAGAATGTTGGAGCACTATATTAAATACCTTCATATCATTTAAATCAGGTTTGTATCTTGTTTGAAGTTGACAAGATAGATGGAACTTGAATCATTAGGAAATACTAAATGTCTAATTTAATGGTCACATTTACAAAGAAGAAAGATTTTCAGAAAAAGAGCTTGGATCCCAACTCTTTATAGATCTTCCAAAGCATTCTTGTCCTTGCCAACCATTATAAGTAGCTTAAATGGTGTATGACTTACATCGGTATTAACTCAAATTGCTTTTTGTTGAGATTTTCCTGAACTTCTGAGGGTATCTTATATTCATTCTCATCCACAAGACTCTGATAATATAGGGGGAAGAGTTTTTTTTTTTTTTTTTTTTTTTTTTTTTTTTGGAACCAGGGATTGAACTCAGGCTCTTGTGCTTACCAGGGAAGTGCTTATTTTACTGAGCCATCTCCCCACCCCAGGCTGACAGAGTTTTCAGGAGATGCTTAAGTGTTAGGAATGGAGATGTATAGAATGGGAGTGGTGCTCTTATAAACACGATCCCAGGTCTTCTGCCATTTCCATCCATTATGGTTTGTGTCTAGATGTTTCCCCAAACCTCATGCAGTCATAAGAGTGGCTTCTAGATTTTGTAATTAGCTTATGATCCAATGCTGGGATTATGGGTGTGAATGCTATATGTGTGGATAGCTTCAATACAATATAAGGGAGAGAAAGAGGCGCACCTCTGCCAACACCACTGCTGCTGCTCTTCCATTTTTGCTCTTTTTGTTTTGTTTTATTCAATCTATACTGTCATGGACTGCTGCCTTCTGCTATGTGCCACCCTCCCTTCAACTCACCCAAGTATAGATTGAAAGCCCCACGAACTATGAGCTAAATAATCTTTTCCTCCCTTAATTTTGGGTGCTGCATATTTTGTCTCAGCAATGAATGAAAAGTAACTGAGACGCCACCATATGGCAATGCAGAGGGGAGGCTCCGTGAACTGGGAAAAGGGCCCTCACCAGAAAACATCTTGCAGGGACCTTGATTTTAGAATTTTCTACATCCAGAATGGTAAGAAATAGAAGTTTATAGTTTGTAAGTCACTTAGTTTATAAAGTTTTGTTATAGACACTCAAATGGATTATTACAGCTTGTGTCTAGATGTCTTGCGTAAACACCATGTGCTCATAGATGGAGATTTGGGGAGTGGTTGAATCCAGGGAGCATGTCTCAGGGTTTGTCCACTGATTGGGTTTAGCACAGCTCTCAGCGTGAACAGTGGACCTACGGAGGAGAGGAGATCAATCCTGAGTGAGGTTGACACCAACCAGTAGGCTTATGTCCTGCATGAAATAAAAAGGGATAGAAGAAGGAAGGCTTGCTTCTGCCTCTCTGTCACACCGTGGATGTTTGTCTTCTTCTGTGCCCATCTTCCATGTCACCCTGCTGTGAAGCAGGGTATGGATTGAAACATTTACAACTTTGAGCAAAATGGACCATCTCTCTTTTAACACTTGGGTGTTAGATGTTTTATCCAGGCAATGAGGAAGTACTAACTGAATAAGACTTAAAAGCACTTGTCGTAGTTTCCCTGGATCATACAGTGAATGAAAGTTTACATAGACTACACTGGCCTGCTTCTTGTGGAAACTGGTTACACAAACCACTAAAGCAGTTCATTTATTCTAAACATACTCAAGTGGCTAATACTTTCTTTTTTACAGGAATGAGGGTTCATAGGCATGATCTTGGTTTCAAAATTTAGTAAAACTAGGTCTGTCTAATCTTTATTGTTTCCTAAGCCACTTGCTGTGGAGTGTCAGGCATGTGCTTCTTGAAATTTAACTTCTGAGGAATTTGGACTTAAATGATAAAATTCTATGATCATAGAATGAAGTATCTTCAAGCAGATTGTGCACCACACTTAAAGAATGAAAGGCAGTTTCATTTATTCAATTTACTCTTAATGTGACTTTGAACAAGGGGAATATTTTCTCTTGTGGTTTTTGTCTTCATAGTTAATGGAATGAAAGTGATCATATTCAGTAAACAGAGCTGTAAGGATTTTAGGTAACAGAATACAAGAAGAATAGATGAGATGCAGTGGGCATTTATTAGATGCTGGTGTCTCCAGTCATGTTCCTTTTGAAATAAGAAATAATGTAAAAATATTTATTGATCATTATTCTGAGATGTTAGTCAATTTCAACAAAAAGGATGTATACTTTTTGTTGAAAAATTGTTCAACAAAAAGACAAGAATTTTAAATTTTTCTTCATCATTGCTACTGTTTTATCAGTAACAAAATGAGTCAGTTTATGAGATCCGTTCTCTCTCCTGTTACCTGGACATCTGAAATTGTTTATGCACAATTAACTGGTCATTTGGGAAGCCTAGTGAGGTAACCATATCATTTTATGATTATTGATTTTTTTTTCTGTATAAAATCTCCTTTATATTCCAGTCTCTTTGCTGGATTGCTCTTTCTTAAAATATAATGTTTTTGCCATGAGAAACATGTAAAATATTTAACTTCTTACCATTTTTTTTTTGCCAAAGGTCAGGTTTTAATGAGATAGATTATTTCATGGCCCACAGCATATTTCTGCAGTGGCTGTGTAGTTATCAAAGTCATTACAGTTACAGAGAATTTATAGACTTTCCACAGATTAGGAATGATCAAGAAACTAAAGGATAGTTGAGCCCATAGCAAGTCAGATTATAAATGTCCATCAACTTATTATCTCAATTGAAGGAATATAAAATATAAAATTAACTTCTTGAATGAAAATTGAACTCTACCTTTCTTTTTATATGATGTATTAAGGACAGAGAGTTAGGATTAATAGTGAAGACAATGAAAGGTTATGTGGAAAAATTAAGTTAGGATTGGCTGGATGATACTAAAGAAACTTAAGGACAATTCAATAAACATTAATCGGGAGTTGTGGTCAATGCAGATGCTTCTAAAAGAGTTAAGACTAGAATGATGATATCTGTCCTTGGGGGAAAGTGCTCATAATTTGTTGTCACATAAGAGAAGGATATGACTTGCTATGTAGCCATACGGGTGGAATAGAGTACTGTTGCTTGGTTATACATTTGCATAATAGGCTCTACTCAGCTGTAACTCTAACTTCTTACATTTTATAACCTCAAACATAGACTGGCTGCCAAAGATTAAGTCACTTCCTTAGCACAATCACAAAAAAAAGACACACAGGAATACTTGATCAAAGCTCCTCTTCTGCCAGCAGACTGGAATTCAGTTATCACTGGAATTTCTGGTATTATAACACTGTTGGTTAACTTTAGTTATGCTTCTTAATCCTCAGTGATCTTTTCTGAAATTGAGGATGTTTATAATCGTCTTTGAAAAATATTTCTCACAAAACATATATATATATATATATATATATGTATATATATATATGTATTATACACACACACATTATATATATATATATATATATATATATATATATATATATATATGTGATTTGCCATGGTTCACATGTGTTTCTGTTTGCAAACAATTTGTATGTAACTGCAGATAACACCTTGCAGTATATTTATGTATATATATTATTTGTTTATAACATATAACATTTGATAATTATATGATATGTAATATTTTATATATAAGTAAATTTGACCAGATTTGTGGTACATTAGAACCCATTAAATTGTAATTGTGACTTATTGCTTTTTGGTTTTCTGATCGTTATTCTCAGTTCTCATTCTTGAGTAACGAATTACTTGGGTGAAATTTGGGTGCCATCTAAAAATGAAAGTTTAATTAATGAGGACAGGCCAAATAGCTCGGCAGATTGAAGCACCTGCAAGCAGGCACAGGGGCCAGGGGTTCAATCATGGGGCCTGGTATGTCAGCCTTGCCCCTGGGGCATGCTGAGATGGCAATTGAGATTAGATGTGGTTGTGCATGCCTGTAATCCCACCTCTTGGGAGGCTGTAAACAAGTGGATTACTAAGAGTCCTATCTAGTAGTGAGACACTGAACACACTGTAGACCCTTTCCTAAAAAGTACAAAAGAAAAGAAGAAGAAGAAGAAGAAGAAGAAGAAGAAGAAGAAGAAGAAGAAGAAGAAGAAGAAGAAGAAGAAGAAGAAAAGGAATTTTAATTAGTGAGTAATACCAGTCTTGCATAGTAAAATGACATTTTAGAATTAACAACTTTCAAAATTTAATGGGAATATTTCTGTGAAATAACACAAAAAAATTTCCATAAATGTTAGCTATCATCTTTCCTCAAATTCAGAGAGTATTTATTTATTTTTTAAAAAAATTTATTGAGAAGTAAATAATAATGGGACAGTTTCAAAACTGATTAGTAGGCAGGTTCAATAATGCATTCCTTCTTGTTTTCTTAGTAGTTATTCATTGTGCAAGATACAGACATGATATCTTGTCCATAAACACTATTAGAACAAATACTTTTATTCATTGAATTAAGAGTATGTAGCTGTATATCTATTCTCACTATTTTGAATATACAGATATAAAATGGCTGTTCATTTGAATCCCCCTTTTTTTGTTTAGTTTTGTCAGGGAAGCATATTCCATTGTCACTTAAACATTGTAAGTACATGAATTCAGACTAGCACCTACAATCCTCCACTCTATCAACTGAGCTATCAAAGGAAGTATAGGTGCATGAATACAGCAAAATATTCCAATATATTTGTAGTCCATAATAGTAGTGGGTTGTACATAGCACTGGAAATGTCAGAAATTGTTGACTTGAGCCTTTTACAGATCAGCTTATTAATATGGCTTTACTTTGCATACTTCATTTTTATACTTTTCTGCTGGAGGGTTAAGACCAA
This sequence comes from Ctenomys sociabilis, assembly GCA_004027165.1. Taxonomy (NCBI): domain Eukaryota; kingdom Metazoa; phylum Chordata; class Mammalia; order Rodentia; family Ctenomyidae; genus Ctenomys; species Ctenomys sociabilis. The sequence continues at coordinate 35,323 of PVKA01006585.1, read as the reverse complement.
AATAAAGGAAGACATATAACAAGAAATGCAACTTTTGTATCTGAAAAAGTCAGTCAAATTCCTTCAGGATTTACCCTGAAACCCTGTATACTGGAGTTTGTAGATCTTTTGTCATTGTTAGTTATGTGGATGAATCATAGCCATTACTTGACCAGTTTGCTCTCTGTGAAAGGGTTACAAAATGTTTTATCTTCATGTGACTCTCCATAGGTACACTGTGTATCATTGATCACTTTCCTCTTTGGCCTCATAATCTTCTTGATCAGAAAACTTGAGACACAACTGAGTTGCTTGATCTTACAGCATAGGTTCTCATATGTCCTGAGTATTCACTGACTTTGAAAGGTAAGGGCCAAAATGTTGGCTGTCCTTGTACCCCTTCTTTTTCTCTAATTTTTTGTCTACAAACTTAGGTTGGTAACCCTCCAGAAGAGAAGCTTATTATTATCCAACAACATGTGTATTTGGATTTAACTTAACTATCTGTCTGAATACCAAACATCTTAGACTTAACATGGGACAGGTGTTTTCCATCAAGTATTGATATGTTAAATTTTAAGTCCCTACAGAATATAAAAAAAAATTAAAAAATATTTTTTAAAACTAGGAATAAAGAATTACATATTTTTACACAGAGATTTAGAAATCTAACTATATACAGCATTGTAGCAGGACAGTTCTGTGATATTCTTTTCTTGTCTCTTTTTTTTCATTCATTATCCTTTTTATTAAAAAAAATTTACTTGAGAGACAAGATGGCAATAATTAGTATGTCATGAAAAGCAGTACGTATTTAGAAGACCAGAATGACTGGCATTCCAAGCATGACCCTGCTATGACACAGTGTTATCTTCAGTGCCGTTGTTGAGTTCACAGGTATCAGTATTTATGTAACAAAACCATACTTTAACTCTGGTGTAACTCACACTACCAAGGCTCAGTAGTTTTCAAAAGATGTAACTTTTGTTTTTTCATTGCTTTAGAGAATTTTGTATTCTTATGCATTTGTTTGTTTTTGTTTTGTTTTTTTACTGTCATGTTTTATATGTAGAGACACACACACAAACATGCCATCTTTGGAATTCCAATATTCACTTATGATTTGAATACTAAAATTTGGGTATGACAGGGGCTAAGTCCAGGGCCTATGGATCTCTATTGAAGAAAGGAAAAACAGAATTAACTTTCTCGACTTCGGGTTGCCCTTCAGCCACCTGCTGCCTTCCATTCCTGTAGAATGCTTGAAGCCCACAGCATAGAAACTGCTTTTTGCTTTCCATTTGGATGAGGTTGTAGCTCACGGACATTCTACCAAATTTAAAAATGGTGAAGCCCTATGCTGTGAGTGTGGATTATTAGTTCACTAGACCAGGAAGACGCCACCAGCTTTTGATAGTGTCTCTACCTAGTGACTTTCCTTTGATAGTTTGAAAGTTGTATAATTTTTTTTCATTTATTTTTATTTTATTAAAATACAAATGTCAATCAGACAGTTTCAAGACACCTTAACTGTACAGATTCGATGAATTAATGCATTGCAAACTGTTTTCATAACGTTTTGGTATTGTACAAGGTGCACACATGATATTATATTTACAGATATTATTTTAGCAGATATCTCTTATCAGTGAATTAAGAGTGTAGTTGCTTACTTATCTTATTTTTTTTATACCTGAATTATATCAAAAATTCAATAGTTATTTACCTAGTGGATGACCATAGTACTAAAAGCCGACATAATATCCTGTCCAACCACCATTAGTGCAGATTTTGCCTCTCATAGAATTATGTAGAAGCACAATGTTATCTATCCCAACTGTACTGTCTATACACACACACATCATGATTTTTTTTCTTTCTACAATTTTTATGGAATTAAGGAAGCATAAAACATGCAGAATATTTGGAAATGCAAAGGATGTGTATTTGTATGCCTAGTTTTCTCATTCTGCATCACTCAAATTTTGAGGCATAGCTTCAGAGTTTCTCTGAGAATTTGTGTGTGTGCGTGTGTATGTGTGTGTGTATACATAAACATGTATTTGTGTAGTGTCTAATGTGTATCTTAGAAAGGTGTGGGGCTCACTTATAATAGCATCAAAATCTTTTAGGTGTAATTAACAGTTGTTTAATTTGCTTTTATAGCCACTAACAAATTATTATTTGGACCATATTATACATGATTTTTAATCATATACTATCTTACAGAATGAAGAAGATTATAAAAACAAATTCTTTGAAGGCTTTGGGTTGAGAAATTAATTTATGAAATATCATATGGTTTACATACTTGCAGTTTTTACTTATCTAACTGATTTGCCAGTAAATTTTAAAGTGATGTACTGCAGCGAAATCTTCCCGATTAAGCTGTGAGAGAAGAATATGATGCGAATTATGGCTCTGTGCTGAGCTTTTATCCCTTTGGGGCATAGCATGGCTTGTTACAATAAAGCATGTCTGATAGATTATAGGATGACACTTTATTTTCTGGAGTGTAGCTCTTTTAAAAATATCTTGGGTATTAGGCTGTCTGTAGCTATAAATGCAATATTTCCATAGCTTTTTTTTTTCTCCAAGGAGTGTGAAGTTCTTATGCTATGAATAAATTGAATTACCCATACTACAGCAGGTAAAGTTCACATAGAAAAAGAACACATTCTAAAATTTCTATCTTCATGCTTGAATTAGCCACTTGAAATATGATATCTCAGGTAAAAGTAGATTCCTCACATTTATTATGTAGGCTTGTAGCCAATGATACAGAAGAATTCGACAAATTTTCCAAAATGAATGTCCATTTTCTTATCTGTATTTGGGGTAACTGGTTGTGTGGTCTTAGATATTTTAGAACTGTAAGCATTCATATAATAAAGGTACTCCAAAACGATATGTTAGGGGAATGATCTTAGAAAGGGATTTCAGATTGGTAGAATATAATTACTAACTGGAAATTGACCTAAGGCTCTTGCTGCTGACACATTCAGATGGTGTAAAGGATCTTTAATTACCCAAAGCAACTAGTTTGTGGTTTTACATCTCAGTGGAAAGAAAGCAATTCCTGGAGAAAGATGCTGTAAACATCATGCTGTTCTGAAGCATTCTTTCTGATCAAAAGAAACCAGGGTTACTTCTTATTAGTAAGGTCCATTTCAGGCATGCTCTCTTAGGACAGAAGTGTATAGATGTTTTTTGAAGAGTAGCTAATTTTTCATTCTTAGTGGCAGCATGTAGTACAATGAGCTTTTAAATAAGACCAAGATTGTTGAAATCTCAGCTTTGTCTCTTGACAACTCTGATGTTGAACAGGTTATTCAATTTACAATATCTGATGCCTCAAAGGGAAATGATACCTATATTAAAGAGTACTTAGGGACTTTAAGTAAGTCAACAAATGTAAAATCAGGCAGTGTGATATAATCAGTACTCAACAAATGTTGATTTCTCCATGTAAAGAGTGGTGGTGTGTGCAGACTATGTTATGAATGAAAACACAAAGTTGAATCTTCTTTATTTCAAATTCTTGAGGCCAAAATATTTTGTATTGGAGCTATTTCTTCATTTGGTGTACTTATGGATACATAAGGAAGTATTTTGGGGATGCAGACAGCTATTTCATGTAGTTTACATATTCAGATCCAGCACATTGGGTCTGACGTGTTGCATGTGGTCAAATGTAGGAAATTCCCACTCATGTTGGAGCTCCAAGCATCTCACATTTTGAGCTTTTTATATTTTAGATTAAGAGTGCTCACTTTATATCTCCTAATACACAAGGGGTGTATATTGCCAAAGATTGCCCTCCTTAGAAATAATTTTTTTAAAAAATAAAATGAAAATCAAAAAAAAAAAAATAAAGAAAGAAATTTAAGACAAAAGTGTGGAGCTGGATTTAAACTCTAGGAAGACATGAACTTATATGGGAAAGAATATTCCTTATTTTACTCCTTCTTCACCTCCTGACCTTTGGTAAATTGCTCACACCTTCCTACAATTATGTTTTATCAGACAGTGATAGCTGCCTATATCCAAGAGCTGCATGAGATAAACAAATGTTAAAATGTTTTTGAATCACAACAAAAGCCCTACAAAAGTACTACTATATTTTCAGACCATCTTACAGAGTGAAAGAATCAAGACCTCTATAGAAACAAATGCATGATTACTGATTGCACAGTGTAGGCAAGTTATTACATTAGAACCCGGAGAACTTAATACATACAAGACTTTTGTCAGTGTATTTCAGCTTAAAGTCATCTTTCTAATGTGTTCTGCGACTTATGGGTGGTAGATATTCATTATTTAATTTTTAAAATTGGAATGAAATGAAATAATAAGGTTTTGAGCTTCCTTTACTTGGGCATCTATTTTAGATAGAGCAAAGTGATCTAGATAAATCTGTGATTCATTGAGAATTTCAGGTAGGTTACACATTCTGGGGTGAATATTCATGAATCTCCATTGAATTCCTAGGAATCTACTTTGTTTGTATCCCCATTTTTAAATTTGTTTTAGGTGCTTTTGGACTTTTCTTAGGAGAATTGATTCTCCTTTTTGTTGTTAATGTCTCATTCATCTTGTTATGCATATGGCTAGCAATAATTTACATAAGCCTAGTTGTTCTTATTGGAAAGGGAATAAAAGAGAGCAAATACATAAGGGTTCCTTAATCAAAACTAGAACCTTATGAGTATGTTAGTTTATGACTAAACTTTCATGAATAAGGATAAAAATTTTGACAGTGACCTGTAACATGGCATCAAGGGAGGACTTTTTGTACTCAAAGATCAGTGTTTAATGTAAGTTATGTTATGAACAGAAGCACAAAGCTAGCATCATTTGTCCAAAACGTTTGGGGCCAGAAGTGTCTTGGAGAAGTCATATCCTCACTTATCTTATTATTTATGTTAGGGATAACATCTGATACTCATTTAAGCTTACAATACTCATTTAAGTAACTAGCTGATACCATTATCTTCCTGATGTTTCGCTGAATTCAAGCACCTATAATAATTGAATGACAATGGAATACCCATGTTTGACAGAACTAAACGAAAGGGGGGATGCAGGGGAAGAACCGTTCTGTGTTTGTATAAACAGTGCAGTTAGATAGATATGCAGTGCTTTGGCGTAGTTCTATGAGAAGAAATATATGCACTAGTGGTTTTTGGACAGAATATCCTCTCTGCTTCTTATGCTATGGATAACCACTGGTAAGATAACAGTATAAAAAGTATTAGTTGAAACTGTAATATAATTCAGCTTTGGGAAAAAAAAGATAGGTATGTAGCCACATTCTCTTAATTCATTGATCAGAGGCATCTGCTCTAATAGTATTTGTGCATGGAGTATCATGTATGCACCTTGTGCAATAGAAGGCCAATATGAAAACAATGTGCAATGTATAAATTCCTGAATCTGTCCTAATGATTTGATTTGGAACTCTCTCATTGCTACTTGTTCTTTAATAAAAAAATAAAACAATTTAAAAAACAGTTATCTTCCTGCTCGCCTTCATATATGTAGGCTTGTTCAGTTAGAGCAATGATAATGATTCTTAGACTTACAGGTCTGAGGTAGAATTTTTCACAATAGTCAAATAACACGAAGGAAAATATTATCCTCTTGCCTACCTTCCTCATATGCTATATTATGTAGCTTGTCAGCTACAAACTACAACTAATTCCAGACTTCACCTTTCACTGGAATCTAAATAACTGAACCCATAAAATGCTCAAGAAGTATTTCTGACATTGCCACTTCTGTGGATAATCCACTACTATGATGGGCTGCTGGATTATATTTGATTATTTTCTGAATTCACTCAACTACTGCTGGAGTGCTTCAGAGTTGGCCAAAATCATTCTTATACTCCTTTTTTAGTCCATGCAGTCTGTAAGTTTACTGGTTCATGCCATTTTCAATTGAGCTGGTTCTTTTCCCTTCAGTTTCCTAGAATATGTCAGTCACCTACAGACATGCTCAAAATTGTGTGTGTACTTTGTGCTCCAGTGAGTTTGACACTACCACAATTAACATGGTCACAATCTATCCCTTGTCTGCTTCATAAGCAGATACTTCTCTTTGAATTATATACTTAATGGCCAAATAAAATCACAACTTCCATGTTACACCTAGCATGATAAACTATCTTGCCTACAAACAGAAATGCATTAATTACCTTCACAGAATAGAGGACAAATATTGCTTTATATGGCACTTCCCATTTTCCTGCTAGCCCATAATTTAAACATTAAAGTAAGGATTAATAATAGTTAAATACTGATACTATATCAATTGATGTTATGTTGCAAGGGAAAAAAAAAACAAATATGTCTGCTTAATACATGTGTGTATGCACATTAACAAAACAGTAATACATACAAGTGCCATTCTCATTGTTGTTATTGGTCATGTGGTCCTTAATAGTATTTAGTACCACCTTCTACTACTCTCTCTGTATTTCCTTGGTCTTCAGTATACTCTATTCTTTGTTGTTTGCCTGCTAGTTATTCTTTGTTGTTTGCCTGCTAGTTTACCTGTACTTTTATTCTTGAAAGTTCTAAGTCATTTGTCTTCCTGCATCAATTAGGTTGCTGTAGTTTCTCACTGACCTGAATGGAAATTCTAGGATTCCTACACTACAGACATGTCCTGATTTCCCTGCATTATAGAGAAAAAGTTTAGTTTCCCCTTGGCAGTTTGGATCAACCATCCCTGGACAGACTCAAACAGTAAATGCCTTATAACATGTTGACTCAGATGCATGAAGAGCCCAAAATGCTCAGGGGAAAGTCTTAGTTTCTAGTTTAATAGAATCATGATTGTACATCATGGTACATTCCCCTTTCTGGAACTAAGAGTTCCAGGGTAGCAGAGTATGAGCTTGTGGAAATAGGAAGCCAAACTCCTGTTGTGGATCACTAAGAAAGTATTTCTACCTCTCTATTCGAGGTTTTTGTATCTTGGCTATAGAGGAAATAGTATTTTCTTCTGATTCAGAGCATATGCAGGTTTCTGGACACAATTTCTCAAACTCTGAAAGGTTTTGTCAACAATTGCAACATCAGAAAGCTCTTCTATCATCCTATTAATGTAAGCCCTTCTGAATTTTGAGAAACATACTGAGACCAATGGATTCTATAGGCATGAAATGCTGCATTCTTCACTTTTGCTGTGTTCTCCACTTGATAAAGAGTTACATGGAAAAATATATTTTCACATACATTGTCCATATGGAGAGGTCAATTTTTAATCTATTGCCATGCTTCTTTAGCCAGAAGGAGCACTCAGTGGAGCAATGTTTTTTGAATACCATGATCATAGAAGAGGCAGTCTTTAAGTCCACAGATGATAGGATTTCCAGAAGCATAGTCACACCTGGAATGAGTGTCTCCTCAGTAAGCACTGAGCACTGCCCTTTCCATGATGGAGGCCATTCAGTGCCATTACTCTACCTCCAGATCACAGGCTGATCATCTTGGAGAATGGTACCATGGAGTAGACTCATAGCCTTTGCTGTTGGCAGATTGGGCACACAGCAATGGCTGTGACATTTCAACTTTAGTGAACAGAGGTCCACTTTCATTCTTCCACTCTGGCCACCTTGCTCTTGAGCCCATTGGACAATGTAAGGTGGAAATAGGAGGAAGAGGTTATGGCTATTCATAGAATGAGTCACCTGACCACATGATTATCAGGGTCTTCTTCTACTGAGTTCTCCACTTGATAAAGATTTATATGGGATAAGTGTATCTTCAAATGCTTTGCCCAAATGGAGAGGTTAATTTTCAATTCATATCACATTCATTCCAAGTCCCTGACCATTCAGCCCTACCATTGGCTATGATCTATGAATTGGCATATTAATCACATGTCTGGTTGTTTTATTCTGTCATTCAAAATTTATAAATGGGTGCACTGCCAAGTTCTGTCTATCATAAAGATTTTCCTCCACTATTGCCTTTTAGGGATGTCCTGGCAAAGGGCTGCATTTCTCCAACTGCTCATCTTCAAGTGCTTCCTGCATAGCCCTGGATAATGCAGTCCCTGACTTTTTCTCCCTCTACTGAGTAATCATACAGCTCACACCATGAGACCAAAAGTTCATGTGGGGGGAAAAAAGGTAGTATAGCAACAACAGGAACAATAATGCAATAGGACCACCAATGGTACCTCTTTATGGAACTTAATTGCAATCCAAGACCTGCCAACCAACAAACTGCTAACACTACTCTAATTCCATGAGTAGCGACATTAAATCTATGCTTTCTTCTTGGTGGTAACACATCAAGAAATTCAGTCTGATCCAGATTTATGCTTCTCCCACCATTATCCCAGACCCTTAGAATCCATTTGTGCATCTGATCCCTAGATTTCTAGGAATTAGAAAAATCAAGAAGCTCTTTGGGAGTATAGCACGGTTGTCTATGCTGTGGGCATGGTGTAGGACCCTTATGAGATGTTAACCCTGTTATACACCTAAATTCAAACATGAATGATGAGGGTGGTTCCAGAGGAGTGTCTGACTGTCTTTCTTGGTAATTGCATCAGGGAAGGTAATTATTGTTTCATAAACAACAAAGAATCACTTTGCTCAAGCAAACTTGGAAAGGCTAACAACACAGAATATTGTGGTGGTATGCCTGTGGTATTTAGTAAAGTAATCCCATTAGAATTTATGAGTTCTCAGCCCCTGAGAATGTCCTCAAAGATCTCATCCCAGTTTGTAGGATCTCATTTCTTCTGATCAGCACTCTCTTAAAATTTTGATCACCTTTAAGACTAAGTATTAAACTTCCACAGTGTATCAGTCAGTTGTATCATTGCTTATGTTTGTTTTTGGAAGTTCCAGTTAAATAGTTAAAGGAGAAAAGATACTCCTCCAAGAATTAAGAATGTGCATGATTTTATTGGTTCTAATAGAAATGATTTGGGTGCCTGATGAATGGATTACTAGCCGAAGTAGATATTTCATGCCTTACTGACTGAGTTCTAGATGTGAAATGGTTTAATTAGAAATAGTTTGACTTGAAAAGTATTTCAGCCTGATTTGATTTGCATTAAGATGACCAATAAAAGAAATGCCACCTTAAAAGGTCTTGATTTATTTTTAGGCAAAGGATATTTCAAACAACCAAAAAATACACACTGGGTAACAGAAGATTTCTCTTTATTGTTGTCAAAGAAACATACACTGACTGGATATTTAACTGTCTTACATATGTTAGAATGGCAAAATTATAATAAATGATATTGACTAATGCTCACAAATATAAGGAAATACATTATAAACCCTGACAAAAGTGTAAATGGGGAAAGAAGCATGAGTTCTTGTGAGAGAGGAGAAAATTGGCAGTATGCATCTGGATACAAGGTCTTTTTTAAGAAATGTACCTCAAATGAATGAATTATAGCATAAAAATGTATGAATCTTAGAGATCATTATTTTGTAATATCTTCATGCAGATACACTAAACATAATCAGCCAAGACTTTTGTATTTCTTCATCTTCTAGAAATGTTTAAAAGTGTTGCGAATAGAGTCACTAAATTCTGTGCATCTCCTAAGTGGCAAATTAGGGTCATCGAATGGTTTTGTGTATTACTTTAAACAGTTCATGCCAGCATTTCTCATTCCAATTAAGCAGTCATACTACAACTAGTAGGCATATTTAATTACTGGGCTCTCCACTAGAATTGTAAATAAAGCTGTAGTGGCAGCAAGTTCTTATATGCAGGTGAAAAGTCCTACATAACAAGAAGCTCTGCAAGTTGAGATGAAAACTACACTGGCTGATATAAATTCTCAAGAAGTTATTTTTAATGAGAAAATTTTGCTGTTAAAAAGCTTGAATGTATGTAGTACTTCTAGCCATTGATAAAGGAAGATGATCTCTACTCCCCAAAAGATGGTATGTGCATGTTTTCAGTGTAATCTTTCCAAATTAGATAAATATGGGTTCAATCATAATATTTTGAATCCTGACCATGTTGATGTAGAATCTACACAGCTTATGACTGTGTATGTAGGATAGATAGTGTCAGTGAATTGTAACTTCTGTATTTCCAGAGTTGATTTTTGGAATCCTGAGAGAATCCTTCAAGAGTTTCTTTGATTTTTATTATTTTTTGCCCTCAATTATTGAGTTGTCACAAAAACAAAGTAGATTGCTATGTATGTTGTTGGAAACTTTGTAACAAACTCTTTTAAGAAATTACAAATTGATTATGTATTCAAGTCTGAATGCTGAATAAAGTTACAAATGAACACTTTATATTCGTACTAGTTATTTTTGTAAAAGTCTACACTCCATTTCTTTATCTCTTAAGGCCTTTCTTGTTTATTATAAATGCTCAAAAATATTGAACTGAAAATAAAACTAAGGGCTATCAGTATAGCTCAGCAGACCAAGTGCTTGCTTAGGTAAGCACAGTGGCCAGGGATTGATCCCTGGCGTCATACGCCATGCTGGCCCAGCCCATGACTCCATACTGAGCCAGCCATGCAGTCTGGGTGTGGTGCAGCATACCTGTAATCCCAAAATAGGGAGGCAGACGTGAGGAGGATCATTATGAGTCTGAGCTGCATGGTGAAATCCTACACACACACACAAAAAAAAAAAAAAAAAAAAAAAAAAAACTTAAAGAAAAATAAAGAGAAATTATATGTCAACTCTTGATTCTATAGCTTTCTCTCCAGTTTTCATGTCATTGTTTTGGAAATGAAGCAAATAATTTTAGCAACTTTTATTAGTATTATACTATGTTGCCTTCTAATTCTTTGAGAAATTCTATTAATTTTCACCCAAAAGATGCTAAGCTACCCTGACAGAGACATAAAAAGGACATATACGTATAGAGAGCAAAACATATTTTTCTGGGTATTTTTATATATGAAGAGCAAATTTTCTTTTAAAAAATCCATCTTAGTAATAATGAAATATCAGAAGCTGCTCATTATAATAGAAAAACAAATGTTAGAGGAGTTTCTTTTACTTGTTTTCTGAAAATATAGACTATCACTGTGATATACTGCTGAATCTCACTTGTTTTTATTTGCATTATTTCTTTTATGGAATATCTAAGGATGTTTAAACATCAGAGTGGCTTTGTGTGTGATATTTAGACATCATATGGATTGTTTTTATCTAAAAGTAAATATATTCTCAAACAACACAAAGAAAATTGACCACTTGCTTATATAAGCATAAGTAGGGGCTGGAGAGATAGCTCAGTAGAATAAGTGCTTCCCTGGCAAGTACAAAGGCCTGAGTTCAATCCCTGGTTCTGCCAAAAACATGCATAATTAGGAGGCCAAATTTTGCTTTGAAATTATATTCCAAAGTAATATAGTTTTTTATTATCATTTCTATAGACTGAAAACCTAAGATCAATATTTTCTGCTTTATTTTCTCCTACTCTATAGAAATTTAAATGTTTCTGCCCCAGCTTCTAGTTTTTTCAGCAAGGACTGAAAACACCTAGAGTTGGTTTGCCATCTTCAAATCAGAGTGATACTTGTGGGGCAACTTGCAAGTTTGGATTTCTGTGACCCAATCTTTACAATAGTTTTGTGGAAATTTTGTTTTCAAAAATTTGTGGAAGTTTTGATGTAATTCAGCCCCAAATGACAATCGCTCTGCATTCCTCACCACTTACACTGACCATTTCCCATGAGTATAAATCAGTTTCCCCACCCCTCCTCATGACTGACTAATGGCTTCTCTTGTTCCGTCTTCCACGTACATTGTTCCTACCACCAGTAGGCTGATCACCTCCTCCCAGACTGACCCATGTCCCAATGGACATAGTAGTTCTGTCAAGGACAGCACCCTTCCCATTCTCTACACTATTCTTGTAGGTATGTGACAACCCACTAAAATTTGAGTCAAACATCCCTTGTCTGTTTTCTTATCATCTACTTTTTTTCTTGCTTGCTTATAATCCCATTAAAAAAGAAAGAATTTGAATAGAACATGCCTAAACTTATTAGTGTTTATCAGGTTAATGTTCCTTTCTTTCTCTGAGTCAAAGGTAAACAGAGACTGGGCATTTCTATAACTTGTTACATATTAACAAATGTCTTCTCAACAGCATTGTAAGATGAACTTGGTCTCTCTTGAGCTTGGTAAAATAGAGTCTTTCTGATATTAAAACAGCCATAGACTCAGCCAGTCCCAAGACTCAGCTCTGTCTGAATTGCAGTTTGTGATTGTAAGCAGCAAGATTGGGTCAAGTGGCTTGACCAGAGACTGTTCCTTAAGTGACTCTTGAAATGTGTTTAGAGTGCTTACAAGTCTGAAAGGTCTGGGAGAGTTAGCATGCAATTCCCCATATTTAGGGAAAAGGAGGAAAAGAAAAAGAAAACATGCCTTCAGGTAAGCTGCTCAATAATTAATGACTGCTGAGAATTTCCTTCATGAATTAAAAAAATATTTACTAAATGTCTATTATGTGCCAGGTCCTGTTTGACACACAGACAGGAACATACAGATGTAGGGCTATGTTCTCAGTAGCTTCGATTTACAGAGAGAAATACAGGAAGGTAATAGAGCTCCGGGATGTGAGGGTGAGGCATAGAGGGAGAAAGCTGGACTGTGAAAAAGCAGAATGCTGTGAGCCAGGGAAGCACCCATAGGCAAATGAGGAAAGGTTCTGAGATGGAAAAGGGCTGTATTTTAAAGGGATGCAGATTATCAGGATGGCTGAGCCTGCTGCTACCCAGTAGCAGGGCTGAAACTGGGCTCTGCCTACTGTGGCCTAGAGGAGAGGGAAGACTTTCTCTTTCGTAAATTTGAACCATTTCCCAGCTATTTCCTGTAATTATCCTTCATGCCCAGGACTTGGTGTGGAGCAGGACTCAAACAAGCTGATTCTGTGTTCTCACTTGCCATCCTCTTTCTCTGCCCAGCAGCTGCCTCTGCGTTCAGAAAAAGGAGAGCAGATGAGCACCTTGCAGTGGAGATTACACCTGAGTATCATTCTGGGGTTACGTGTGTGGAGCAGGTTACACAGGAAAGTTGAAGAAGTCACTCTGCTTTTCTTAGACATCTGGGCCAGGTTGCAACTGCATCAGTGGCTCTATGAATGCTCTTTGCCGTGAATACCCTCCCAGTCTTGGGCTCTTTCATGGTAATAGAGCTGCTCCTGGCTGTCTGAGAAAGTGTCCCACCAGTGCCAGGTCTGAATTCCACGCAGCTAACAGGAGACCTGGAGCAAATGGAGTCTCTGCTAGACTTCATTTTTTTGTTTGTGAGTCAATCAAGGTGTGAGTGAAACTATGATTACTGGCCTAACTGCACTTGGAGCTAACTCTACTGACATCTAAGGCAGAGTCATGCTGTTGGATACCTTAAGGTTTGTCCACTCTTTCTTAGTTTTGCAATGCTTTGTAAAACTACATATACTGAAAATAAATCTCTACCTTCTGGTTAAGTTCAGTTTACAAAAAGAGCCTGGTGTGATCACACAAAACTGTTTTTATTGGTAAAATGATCATTTTGGAATTCCCAGAGTCTCACAGACTTTATTTCTAAGCCTGAATTGAAAATGTAGCAGGATGCTTTTTAAAATCCCAGAGTAACACAGAAAACACAGAAGAGGAAAGATCTGATTACAATCTCTTTTCTCTCAGCATATGAAGCAATTTATTTTGAAAGAAAACAATATTTTGTTTAATAAATATTTTTATTCATAGAAGTGTTGCCTATATATTGTTTCAACTTAGCTTTTACTTAAGGTTTTGTAGGGAAAGTTATTCAAACTTCACCTGCAAAGGATTGGATGCAAAGAATGCTTAAAATTTTTACATATTTGAATCCAATAGAGTCTAAATACACTGATAGTATGCCAGTCTATCAGTCAGTTCATCTATGGTTATCCCGCAAAATTGGAAGCATGTTTGCAGTGGGTGTGACCTACTTACCCATCCAGATCCATTTTTGAGTCCACTTGACACTGGGTTATGGTGTGCTTATTTGTCCAGACTGCAGGAAAGGATTTCCTTGCCCTCTGGCTTCCAGATGCCTTGACAATGTCAGGGATTGGTGCAGATATCGCGCAAAAAGAGGGTGATGACAGGGATTGCTTTCTTTCTCAGAGCTTGGTGTCATGTTGCTGGCTGATAGGACATCAGCTCAAACGTTTCTCCTCTTGATCTTTGAATTTGGAGCTGGCCATGATCTACATTTTATGCTTGCTTTTTGATGTTCCTTCACCTTCCCCAGACACTGGTGAGTAGTTCCTCCAACTGAACTTTCCTTCAATATTGTTGTCCATGCATGGATGGTATTCTCTTTCAGTTTGGCAGTTTGGAATTAGATGTAGATATAAATCCTGTTTCTCACAGTTTTTAGACTTTTAATTTCCAATCATCTGTGACAAACGGAAAAAAGAATGACTTGCAATTAAAATTTTAAAAACATTCAAAATTCGCCATTCATACACTTCTAACTCTTGTTTGTGCCACATGGTGCAAAAAAACTCATCAGATTTTATTTGGTCACCTATGCAAGATCCTAGTTTAGAGCATCTTGGAAGCTTCATAATGTTCTTGAGATTGACAGAGTGACAGAGCACCTCCTAAATCTGAGCTGGCCCTGTGGCTTATGTAGTATGCATGCATGTGTGTTGGGGGGAGGGAGGGCTGGGATGGGAGGACATACGGAAGTGAGGGAGGGGCTGCAGGGCATGAGATCGTTAGAGGGCATGCTTCTAATTCAGGCATGCATAGAATCAGCATATGATGGCTTTTAATCTGAGGCCACAAGAGACAAGCCTGAAGACTGGTGAGAGGTGAGCAAGGATAAGGAGTTTGGTTGGCAAACCCCTGTAGCTTGGTACCAATTAGAATTATCCTCCCTTTCTGAAATTGATTAGCTTTTATCAGAAGGTCTTAAATTTTGGGGGAAAATACATATATATATATATATATATATATATATATATATATATATATATCATATTAACACATATAGTATATATGGTATGGTATATATGGTGGTAATATATAATATAATGGTATGGTATTCATAGTGGTATGATATATAATATGCTATATATACCACCAAATTGTATGAAAGGTTGTCTCCACTCTCCCAAAGCAGACATAAACATTCTGAATACTAACATTAAAAAGAAAAAAAATAAGAAAAACAACTTTTTTACTGGCCAAGTTCAATTCATTCAAAGGAAATGTTTCTACAGAATGAAAGTATCATTTCCTAAGCACTGGCCAGTTAAACAAATCCAACTTTAAAGAAAGGGGGTGAAGAAGGTTTATTCTCTGACACTTTTATCCAAAACTGTGGGTGGAATAGCTTTTGAAAGCCTTTGGGGATTTTTCGTTTTTCCCTTTCCATCCCATTTTCCTCCAATTTTGTTTCCTTGGATACTTTCAAATCAAATCCAAAATTTTTTGTACATCATGAAGCATGACAGATATGTAGATAATTCTGGGATCATACAATTAAGGCTTAAATGCTGTAGTTAAAAAATGAATTTGAAACAAAACATTTTATTCCTTCCACTTTTATTGGTATGGGAACTTATTGACATTAAGATAGACATTGCTTCTACTCACAGAGAAGTGTTCATCTTATTCTCAAAAGAAGGCAGAATTCTCAAACTTACACTCCTCTGGTTTAAGCCTGAGCATACAGAGAAAAATAATCCTTGTGAATTTTTTGGTCTTGTAATTGGTATTTCACTACAAAAATTCCATTTTGAAAATTGCTTGCATTTATAAACAACTTCTTAGTCATTTCCTTGGTAATAGCCATAATACAAATGCAAATAGGTGACTATGAGTAGCCTCTTGTCTAAGAGTTAATTCTCCCCTTAGATTAGAATCACAGCTCTGCCACCTCCCAGCTCGGTGACTTTGGGTGAGATACATTAATTTCCTGTGTTTAAGTTTCTTTCATTTATAAAGTGGGAATAAAATGTGTTGGTGTCATAATGCTGTGGTCTATATTATGTGAATTAAAAAATCAAAAGTATTTAAGGCACTTATGTATAATCTCTCCTAAGATACAGCTTCTTGCTCTTTTTTAAAATGTGTTTAGTACAGGGTCTCACTACACAGCTTGAAGTTGTAGTGATCCCCCTGTTTTCAGCCTCACGAGCACTGGAATTACAGGGCACCGTCATCATGCCCAGTCTCATTTGACATCTCAGCCCCTGCACTACATGCCGGGGATCGAAACCAGTCCTTGCTCCTGCCTAAGCAGGTGCTTTAGTCCACTGAGCTATCTGGCTGTCCCTGTTTTAATGTGTTTGGTACAGGGTCTTGCTATGCAGCCTGGACTCACAGTGAACCTCCTGTTTTCAGCCTCTCCAGTGCTAGCATTGCAGGCATTCATCACTATGCCCAGACTATGGCCGGCTCAGCCACCCTGGGGTGGGCTGGATGAGACACGTGGTGCCGGGAAGAGAACTCGGATCCCTGCGCTTGCCTAAGCAAGGGCTTAGTCCACTGAGCTATCTCACTGACCTTCTTCTCCTTTTTTTTTTTAACAGATCAAAGTATTTGTTTTGTTTTCTCCATTCCAGACTTAGTCATTTTCCCCGTTGATGCATTTAAATATCATTGTTGGAAGGACTATTAAGGATTTGACTTACTAAAAATGAAACACTGCATTAATCATTCTATTTTCATATATCTGTTTAATTCTTATTGTGGATTCAGTAGATATGTAATGAAAACAAGGTTTTAACCATTGCAGTTTGTTACTTCACTGAGATACTTCATACATTTTCACTAAGTATATTTTCCTAAATAGAAATCAAATAAACCCAAGATTATCTGACATTTAGTATCTAATTATAAAACCAAATAAATTTTCTATTATTTATGAATACTTTCCTAACTTTCATCTTTCAAAGAATTAGTAATGTTTGAGTTCTGTAATAGGAACCTGGGACTGTCATGAAGAACTAATATTTTCTTCTCTTTCTTTCTCCTAATGTGTTTAAGACAGGGTCTACAAGGTCTTACTACATAGATAAGAATTGTAGTGGTCCTCCTGTTTTCAGCCTCCCAAGCATTGGGGTTATAGGTGCTCACCACCACACCCAGTCTCCTTCACCCTTTCAGTGTGCCCAGGAGGCCGGAGCAGCACAACGCACCAGGGGATCAAACCCTGGTCCCTCGGCCTGCCTAAGCAGGCGCTTTAGTCCACTGAAGTATCTGGTCTGCCCCAGAACTAATATTTTCTGATTACAACCACAATTTGCATAAATTTATACTCTGCAACTTGATAACTAAAATCTTTCTTTCAATTAAAACAATGAGCTATTGCTATCACCTTATCATTGGAAATATTATTTATCCCAGCCCGTATTTGCTATGTACAAACTAGCCTCATTGTAGCTGGGGGTGCTACAGTGCTACACTCTGAGATTTGAAAACTATTCTAAGGTTTCTGAGTATATAGAAAATAAAATCATGTTCATCCATATGCCATAGACAGTAAGCACCTGGCCACAATCTCAAAGTAAATGTAACATGTAATCTGAAGTTTTAGGTTTGCATTCCCCATACCTTCCCATTCTCTAAATTTGGTAATCATGTGTTTTAATGGTGTTTCATAAGGTATTTAAGATATTTTGAAGAATTTGGTAGCTTTTTAAAAATAATGAGACAGATGCCCTTATCTAGACTGGACACTGAAAATACTTTAATGTATACTGGTCATGTCTTCAAGGTTGCAGGCTCAGTTTCCCACAATTTTTTTTTAATTTTGTGCATTGATTTATTAGAAAATAATTCATTTTACTGACACTCCACATTTGCACATCTGGCATATTCTAATCTGTTGGAAGAAAATACACAAATATATCATTCTTAACTGTAACATGTAAGCATTCTTTCATACCAAAAATCCAAATATACTGGAAAAAATCCTTCTTTTGATTAATTTGTGGTAATATCAAACTCTAAATAAACACCAAGTGTTCTATTCCAGTTTTTTTCTAACTTTCAGGATTTGCTTTTAAGGTACCTATTATTTCCAGATGACAGGACATAGTACTGAAAAGTATGGGAAAGTATGGTCAGGCTAATGGGTTTCCTGCCGACGAAATCATTCTGAATCATTTAGGGCCGCTTCTATATTATCTCACTGTTGATTAAAGCAGAGGCAAATTACAGCACTGGAATCTCCTTAGGTAAATTATCTGATGAACTGATTCCTGAAGAGGTGGGGAAATGTGCTACAGCCCTACACTTGGGTACATCATTTTCAAGCGATGCCTGCTTGAGATACAGCCACAAGCAGTGCGTCTATATTCCCGATGGAAGCGTCACTGTAATCACAGCACATGCATGTCAAGATGCTTTCTGAGCTGTGGGTTATTTTTCAACTATCTTACTTTCGAAACCTCCATATCCCCTTCTTAGATGAAACTCTGAATATAGAATAACTTGTCTGTTTTTTTTTTTTTTCATGCAGGAATTAAAAATGGCTTCTTATGAAAGAAAGATGTCAAAAGAAAATAGGAAAAACAAGAAGGAAATGTGTCAGAGTTGATTAATTATTGTAGTTAAAAATGAAGCCACTATAGATAGTACTGGAATGGTGATTTTAAAAAATGCATTTTAAATGATGACGGCTTTATGATTTGGATATCATTTGCTCAACAGAGAGATCCTAATGTTGATTGATGGGCTTATAGATGTCTTCCTTGGAATTTGGCAGACAAAACTGATGTCTATGCATTAAATCAAATGCTTCCGCATCTTTTACTTCTATTAGAACACTCAAAGCATCAGTCACAGTGATCTGAAAGACACATATCCTGCGTTGTGACAAATGAAAAGCACTTATCTTCACCAGATTATATGACTATTTTCTAAACTCTTACTTAATATTTGCCTTCTGAAGCTATGCCTGAGAATTTCAGCCTTTTTCTGATTTTATGCACTTATATCACCCCACCCCCACATTTTGGCATTATATTCATATTGCTTGACTTGTTAAAAGTTTAGCATCACTGACTTTTTCATTTAGTACAGGGTCTACAGGGTCTCACTGCGTAGAGAGGACTCATAGCAGTTCTCCTGTTCTCAGCCTTCCAAGCACTGAGATTACTCGTCCACTCACCATGCCTAGTCTCATTTGCCAGATCAGTGGGCCCTGGGGGCGAGTCCCAGCACAGCATGCCTGGGACTGAACCCCAGCTGCTACACTCTACCCGAGCAGTCACTTTAGTCTGTGAGCAATAAGGCCAGCACGAGCATCACCAATTTTTATGATGCTTCATGCATTTGACACAATAAAGACAAAACCTACTTAAGTTTCACTCTGTTTTGGCTGCATAGTTGCTACTATGCAGCAACCTAACTGGAACAGTTAAGGAAAAATGCCAAAAAGATACGTGCAGAAAATCAGTTACTCATAAGGTAAGAAATAAATAACAGAAGAAAGCATAAAGGGCAGAATTTATACAAGTCACTTCTAAAACAATTCTGGGACTAAGGAATCAATATTATGTCAGCAAGCATTATCACTGATCATTTTTAAAAAGTAAAATACGAGTAGACAGCAAGAAAACAATATCTCCTATGGAATATCATTTTCAGTCTCCTAAAATCAATTCAATCCATTCTAAATTCAGACATAATTTGATTTTGTCATCTGCACAGTACATCCCTGTACTTGTCAAATAAGAGCACCATATGGGTTGGCATTGTAGCTTGCTGAACTTGAGAATATTTCCAGACTAATCCATTTAGCATATCAGACTTACCTGAAAACTTTGAAAAAGTCAACATATCTGTCATAAATATGATATCTATCATGATGATGTGTTTATTTGCCTCCCAGAGTTAAGGTCCTCTGGAAGGGTCTCTTGCTCCTTTGTATAGCTCCACTTCTTAGCAGAACACCTCGCACATAGCAGACATTTTGTAAATGATTTTTTTTTTCTGAGTAAGAGGCAGAATATAGAACAGATGTTCTTCCTTAATATAAAGCAATAATTTATTTGATTACCCATTTGCTTATTGAATGTACAATAAATGTCAAATAACAATCTGAAAAATATTTGAATAAATAAATGCATATCTTGGCTAACTTGAGGAAGAGAAAGTGATGGCAGGATGGAAAAGGAAACAGAAGTAAAAACAGTGAAGACACTCCATGAAATTGTAACAGGTCCCCCAAAATGAATGTAATTATAATATAAACATATGAAAAAAGAAACTGATTTTTTTGGTACTTTTAGGACAGGGTCTATAGGGTCTACAGGGTGTACGTAGATGGGACTCCTAGTGTTTATCCTGTTTGTAGCCTCACCAGTGCTGGGATTGTGCCACCACACCCATTCTCAGTCACCGTCTCAGTGTGCCTAGGGGGGAGACCTGACGTGGCACACGGGGATCAGACTCTTCCCCCCTGCACTCTACCTAAGCAGGTGCTTTAGTCCACTGAGCTATGTGTCCATTCCAAAGCTGAAAATATTTTAATGAACTACAAGAACATTTACTTTTATTTTTAAATTTAGGATTCAAGATATCCTACTGAAAAGACAAATAACAAACACTATTTTCTTTAGTTTTTAAGTTTCTTTCTTTCTTTCTTTTTCTTTTTGTGGAACTGGGTACTGAATTCAGATCTTTGCGCTTGTCAGGGAAATGCTTATCCCACTGAACCATCTCCCCAGCCCCTTAAGTGTCTTTCTTAAATTAGAACTATAACATCAGCACTCTCCAGCATGGAAATCAGTGAACTACAGTCTTTGAGTCAAAACATCCCTGATTGCCAATGTTGATAATTTTATTGGAACGCAGCCATGTCCATTTATTCACATGTTATTAATAACTGTTTCATAAGACAGTACTGCACCCTTCCAACAAGTATTAGGTAGCTTGCAAATATCTAAATTGTGCAGCCTTTACAAAAATACTGCTAACCCCATAATAGAATTATTCCATAGTAATGTTTATGAAGGGCTCAGTTACATTTTAATATTGCTACTTAAACAATAATATAAACAATTTACTTAACCTCTCTAAACACTGACACTTTACTAGAAAACAGAAGTTGCTGGGGGATTCCACTCTTTATTGTAAGTATGGCACTAAGGAATCTGCACTCCTCCAGAACCTTTTTTCATCACTTGCCTAGGCAGAGTTAGCTCTTCAATGAATACTTTTGCAAGTGTTATGGTTTGTGTCTAGTATCATCCCAAAGCCTCGTGCAGTAAGGGGCAAAGTTTTAGACTTTGTGATTAATTCATGATCCAGTGCTGAGGTTATGGGTGTGACTGCTATACCTAGCCTGGAGCAGCTATGCCAGAAGGAAGAAGGACTTGCTCTCTGTAGCCACTATTGCTGTTGTTTCTGCCCTTTTGTTCTTGCTCTTTTCTGAAGCCATGGAAGGTTGCTCTTTGCTGTGTGCCTCTCTGCCTTGGAGTCAGCTGAGTATACTGAAAGTAACAGTTAGCTCCAGTAACTGTGAGCTAAATAAGCCTTCCTTACTTCACTTTCGGTGTGGGGTATTTGTCCCAGCAACAAGAGAAGAGTAACTGAGATAGAACGACATGAGGACATCTATCCAAATGGCACATGACATTCTTAGTCCATTTCCTGAAAAGATGATATACAGAGCTTTCCAATCATTGCGATTACAGATTTACAGATCATTCTGGATTTTCACTTTAAACAATAGTTTACAAAAACTCCATGTGTATCAAGGATTTCAAATAGAGGAAACTTTCCTTTACACTTTCATCATTCAGAGCAGTATTAAAGATGTCCTCTATTATTTGGGACCTTGAACTCGATAGACCTGGCATAATGCTGAAGGCTTCACCAATAGTATGCAAATTAACCTCAGAATGATTCCATGAGGTAGGCATTTTTACTTGATTTCAGGTAAGATTGGAGAAAAATATGTTATTTATTTAAATGACTCATTAGGAAGTGGCTAAGTGAGAGCTTAACACCTGATTCACTCTTACAGGTAACTTTTATAGCCAACTGTCTATCACACTTCTGGTTATACTCTGGTTTCCCTATGTTAGCATTGCCTTCTTCTTGCTGTATTTTACCACATGTACCTAGCAACAAAGAAAATGCAGAAGTGACATCAGGAGTGATTGTCTTTTGACATGTAAAAAGCCATCCAGATAGCTGTGCAGACTCTGTAGGCCATGCCATTAGTGTTTTATCATGACCCTGCATTTTACATTCCTGAATTTTATACCTCTTTGTGGACTTCAGTAGAGGTTTTTACTGAGCTGAGAAGCAGCACTTCTTCCATTTGACTAGCACACTGTCCATTAGTCACGTTGCCCAGACAGTACGTTAGATCCATCAACAATTATAGCAGAATTTGACAAGCTGGGTAGAGAAGGCACGGGGATCATGTTGACAGATATAGATTATTACACTGAATGTACTAAGATGGCTTAGCAGGTATAACTGCCGAATTATCTTTAGGATGCTTCCCAGGGAGAAAGTACAGAGGCTGTATTTTTATACTTGTCCTGAATTTTTCTTTCTGTGAGACTTTCCACAACTGCTATTAACATCACTAAGTTTTAATAGCTTTTTCTAAAAACAACAAACATACACTATGATAAATGTAAATATTCCTAGTTAAGCACCTGTTATGGATTGAATTGTGCCCTGAAAATTCATGTTGAAGCTCTAATTCCCAAGTCAAGGCCAATGGAGATGATAATAAATATGAGATGAAGATGTACAATGGGTACTTAATCTGATGAACCTGATTCAGGGCTAGAAAAGACATCACAGATTACTGTGTCTCCAACCATGACAAAGGAAAAAAAATTCACATCATGAGATTTCCATGAGAATATGGCTATCTCCAAGTCTAACACAAGACCTTATCCAGGGACCACTCCGGCGGCTGTGAATGGATGAGGGCCTTGCAGTCTTTTGAATTGCAGGAAAAGGATTTCTGTTTTTTAAACTATTCAATCTGTACTATTTTATTTCATTTTGGGAGCAAGGAAATGACTAGTATATTGTCTATGGTAAAGAAGGAAGATCCTCTGTGTTAATGTCATTTAAAATTTTTATTGTTATGTATGATATTACCATTGAACAATTATTTTACAATAAGTGATTTGTTTGGTGCAGTGGTAGAGTACCTGTCTAGCAACTGTGAAATCCTGAGTTCAAGTCCTAGTACTGAAAAAAAAAGAATACACTAAAACAAAACTAAACAACAACAACAAAAAAACTCTCGAAAGAGATATTCTAGTAAACAACCCAAACATCTATCAATTGAGGAATTAGTAAAAAGATGTATTTTATACAATGGAGTGCTAGTCAGCTACAAAAAAAGATAATTTTTGGCTTTTACAGGCAAGTGGATGCAACTAGTGTTTATATTGGCAGGTGGAATAACTGAGACCCACATACACAAGCATTGTATTGTCTTGTATTGTTATTGAGTGTGAAAACAAGAAGCAGTAAATAAAAACTGAAAGAAGGTACAATATGCTGTGAAAAAGAAAGAATTTGTTCAATGGGAAAGAAGTATTTGGCTAAGGAAAAGGACAGAGGGAAGAATGGAAAAAGATATATTTCTGTATACATGCAGGATAGCTTGGATAATTGTATTGCTGATTTTTGCTGGTCTATTGAAAGGAATTGTTAATATCTACATCTTTATTTAGTTTTTCTTCTTTTAAATTTTTTATAACTTTTTGTAACCAATTTTGCAGGTTTCTATGTGGTAATCTAAACAACTAATCTGAAAATAACCTTATAAAATAAAATAACCATTAAATTTCTATTTTTTTGTTTAATGCAATATTGTATCATTTTATTGTTTTCAACCATTTTGTATTCTTTTAAAATAAAAAATAAATCTTATTAAAAGAGAGATATTCTAAGTTTCTATAGAAAATCTATGTAAATGAGATTTTCTTTCCATGCTGCTTATAAGTGATGATAAATTTCATTCTTTGAAACACGTTTGGTATTTAATTTCTCAATACAAGCATTTTTGGTCATCAAAAAACTGATGGTTCAGGGAGCCTAAATACACAAATTGCTGCATGGATAATATCTCATAATTTTTTTCCCTTTCTTGGTTTCTTTTCTTAGAACCTTCTTCACTCTATATCCCTCTATGGCCTTGAACTCAAGATTTTTCTGCTCAACCTTGTGAGTGCCGGAATTAAAGGTATAACTAGTATGCCCATCTTGCAATCTCATTTTTTTATTGAAGGAAGAATATTGTGATATATATTTAGTAGAACTTTCCTTCTGCTTTATATTTTTCTTATTTTAGGTTCTTAATTTTATTTTCACCTTTTAGTATTTAATTTCAAAAAAAAAAAAATTCTGCTGTGAGCAAGGTCTCTGGAAAGTTACTTGAAAATTACCAATTTGAAATCTACCATTTCAGAATCCTTGCTACTGCCCCTTTGCTGACAAGTGTCACCTAGATTTTCACTCATGTTTTCAGCTTTTTTTAATAGATTGATCATTTCTCATTTGGGTTTGCTTAATTAAATGAATGGGCTGTGTAGATCAGTTGACCCATTCAGCTATTTCTTTATGGGGTTTTCAGTTCAAATCTTAGAAGCTAGTCCAAGCAGCCTTGGCAATCACAACCTCATCGGACTCTACATAAATCAGAGGTAAATGTGGTCAGGGATCAAGGATTTTGGTAATTTCAGAAGAAGAGGATTTGGACTGGGGGTCGGATCCGAGATTTAGTTTCCACTTTGAAAACTCCTGGTGGAATTTCAGGTCTATATAATGTAAAGCCTATTTGTGTTACTCAGGGTCATCTGAGTTTTGTCCTGCCAGGCTATTCCTCTTGGACTTGAACAAAATGAAATTTAAGTGTTGATCTCATTCTCTACACACGTATTTTTCCTTCAAAGTTTCTCATCTCTATGTTTAAGGAAAACAAAGATATCTTTGTTTAAGGAAAATCGCTCAGGTTTTAAATATTTTGTGTGGTGTATAAATATAGCCTATTTTTATTTTTCACATACCTTGGCGGTTTCACAAGCATTGTATGTCAGCCATCATAAGGATGTGGGCTGATTTAGGGATAGTTTCATAAATCTTCAACACATTCACAGAGCAGAGAGCATGATTTTCATGAGGAGCAACTGGGAAATGCTTTGAAAAATGGATTGTCACGCGAGATGATATGTTGTTAACGCAGCCCCCTGCACTCACCTTGGTTCACCCTGGCTCTATATCAGGCCACTTCTCCAGCTGCCTACACACAATCACAGCTGAGGACTTCCTGTCTTGGTGGGGCCTAATACTTTGCTTGCATTCCTGCCTTTCCCAACGCCATTTCCTCTACTAGGAATGCCAGACTAGTCTGCTTCATCTCATTTGCCATTTTGCACTTGAGCAACTCCCATTTGCCCTCTTAAACATTCCTCAAGTATCAGTCTTGCCTTTTGCGCCCTCCTATGCAGAATTAATTGGCCTGCCACAACACCAAGTAGAGCATTCATTATGAATTATTTACGCACCTGTCTCATCCATTAGTGCAAACACTGTTCAAAGTCAAGGCCTGTGCTTTATTCATCTTGCGTTTTATGTTTTGTGCTGAGCCTGCTATAGAGTAAGGACTTCGCATATCATAGAAGTGGAATCATACAATGCTTTTCCATTTATGTCACACTTGTTTTACTTCATATATTGTTTTCAGTTTTTGTTCATTTTTAAAATATATCAGAATTTTTTTTCCTTTTCAGACTAAATAACTGTTAGTCTATATATAAACTGACTTTTATTCATCCATTTATCCATTGATGGATTTTTGGATGGTTTCTAGCCTTTTGGTTACCATGAATAATGCATGTGTATGTGTGTGTGTGTGTGTGTGTGTGTGTGTGTGTGTGTCTTATATTGTCCACTATCTGTTCAATTCCCAGGCTTCAATTCTTTTGAGTATACATTTTAAAGTGAAATTCTTGGATCAAATGATAATTCAACATTGCATTTTTTGAGGAACCACACACCTCCATTTTCTAGATGACTTTACAATTTTATATTCCAACTGCTAATGCACAAGGATTTCAGTTTTTCTACATCTTTCACAATTGTTTATTTTCTGCTTTCATTTGTTTAAATTTTACACAAGGTATCCTATTCGGTACAGGTGGATACCTCACTTTTTGTTGCTGCTATCATTATGAAATTCAGTTCCTGCTAAAAACATCCTTTATGTTGAGAAAGCAAATGCACCAGCACTATGACTGCTAATGTTTAGGTTTTAAAAAGAATGTGACAATGGAACAGAAGAAAGTGCATTATCTTCAGTCTAATCAGGCTTTTGTTTTCCTGAAAAATAGTTGCATGGAAAGCAACTAAGTCCTGCTGCATGATTTGCAGTGTGTTTTTCCACCTGTCATGGACAAAGTACCAGATGACAGAGAGTCCATTAGCCCAGAGCTGTTTATTAAAGACCACAAGTGAAGAGTGCTAAATGGACAGGAGCTGTGAATCAGAAACAACCCTTTTTGTTTTAGGTTACTGAAATTTAGAGTTTGTGATTGTTCCCTTTGGGTTTGGTTTGTGTCTGTGTCTCAGACTTTCATGGAAATGTGCACCCTAGTGCCAGGTGAGGAAAGCTTGACGAGTAGAGCCAGTGGTGGGCGGCTAAGCAAACTGTCCACAAAGGGGTCTGCATTGTTCTCATTGCTCTCCTGAGACCCTGATAGCTAGGTGGTAGAAGAGCAAGCCTGGCTCCTACTCTCTGGCTCGCTTACTCTGTAATCATCACTGAAGCTCTCCTGCCCTAATGCTATGTAGTCAAGAAGGTCTTCCCCAGAACACAAAGAAAAGGGGCCCCCTCACCATGGACTCCCAGATTTCACAAAGGAGAACAAATAACATACTGTGAAATTTAAAAGCTATTATCCAAAGAAAATATTATCCAAAGATTGATAAGCAACATTTACCAATCCAGGAAGTTTCCAGTTTAATCTAGTGACAGATTTTTTAAAAAGCATTTAATGTTAAATTTTGTAAACAAGCTATTACCTAAATCAATAATCCACTAAGTGAACTGGACAGCTCAGTGGATTAAAGCACTTGCAAGCAGGCCTAGGGGCTGGGGGTTTGATCCCCTCGCCTGTGGTGCTGTCCTGCCCCCAGGGTGCAGAGATAGCAATTGAGATGGCCTGTTGGTGCACCCCTGTAATCCCAGAACTTGGAAGGCTGTAAACAGGAGAATAAGTATGAGTCCAATCTAGTAGTGAGACCCTGATCACCCTGTAGACCCCTCCCTACAAATACAGATAAAAAAATTTACTAAGTGACAAATAACGTGTGCTATATCCCTGCTGCTCACTGAAACTTTACTTAAATACTTAAACTTTATGAAGCAATATGTTTCACTATAGAGGTCTGAGTTTTATAATATCTTATTTTGTGTATTCCTTTTGGCCTATGTACCGATTATATAGCATTGTAACATCTAATATAATTAGTATTTATATTTTATTTCCACAAATATTTTTCTGTTTCACTAATCTAATATTTCTTTTCTATCATTTATTCATAAATGCATGCAACAAAACCATTTGAGGGCCTAGGTCGTGTATTATGTGTGGTGCTGGAGATTAATGTGTCAGGGTGAGTGCATATCTCAATGCGTGGCTTTCGAGGGGTAGTTAATAGGTCTTTAGATAACATTTCATTTTCACTATATTGAAATCTTTTCAGTCTAGTGTAATATACCATCACAATAGTCACATAAAACTTTCAGAACTGGAATCACTAAATTATAGTGGCAGGTCAAGTTTTCAGAATAACAGTCATTTGGACACTAAGTGGTAACATCTTCAAGCCTATGCAATTCAACTGGAAAAGAGCTGTCATGTCCAAAAACATGTGTTATTTTACTCAGTGAGTATAACAGGCAGTTGTGAGTATATGGACAGCTTGCATTTCCTGAAATGTAATCACAGGGTGGGAAACACAGTTCTAAAAGGACAACATAGCACTAAATGACATGCAATGAAGTTTTTCCAATCAACATTTCATATATGTTCAACTCATTTTTGATAAAAGTCAAATGCAGCTTTGCCTGATAACAGAACTTCTGTCTTCTTCTTCAGTGGTGCTACTGGGAAATGCTTACTTAGAAATCACCAACACTTCCTAAATGTAGGTTATTATATTACTTTCCATTTTAAACAACTTGATACTTTTTTAAAAATGTGTTTGGTACATAGCATGGGATCAGCTCTCCACAGGTGGGGAAAGTGCTGCATTCAGTGGCTGGGATTGAACCCCAGTACCTGGACTTGACTGAGCAGGACCTTAATTTTCTGAGCTACCTGACTGGCCCAACTTGATATGTTTGACCAACAAATTCTTTTGAATTACTCCTCCATATATACTTTCTTTCCTTTTTCTCTTTTTTAAGATTGTAGAATCTTTATTATTGGTTTAATAAATAAAGATTGTAGAATCTTTATTATTGGTCACTCCTAAGACTATGACATAGTTTCAATATGTCTTCATTCAAATATCAACTGATTCTAAAAGTTATGAGACTGTGAATAGTTATCTACTATCTCTGACATCCATTTTTTCATTTATAAATTGAGATAATATCAGCTGGTATCTTATCAGGATACTTATTTAAAATTATTAATGCATACAGAACACATTCTGTGGAATTGGATACAATATAACTGCTAAACAATGGTAATTTTAATGAATATTTAATATGATCTTGGTGTTTAAAATGGGAAAACAAATACGGTTACTTGTACCCTTAAAATACTCTCACATTAATTATTTACTTTTCATTTCCACTTCACATTTTTTCAGCTGTTCTGCTTTCTTTGCTGGTGTTGTGGAGAAGCGGGCGTCTTAACTGCTGGGCAAAAATCAACAGGATAGGAAATGTTTGGATGCTTTAGGTGAAAAAATGCACTGAACAAGAAAGTGAACATTGTTTACAGTGACAAATAACAAAGTCGCTTTGAGGCATAGCATTCCTGAATGGAAGTGTGTGGCAGTGTACTTTCAGATGGTTTTGCCATGTAGAAATCATGTACCTTGTTCCAAGAACATGAGTGACAAACGAAAGAGATTGGATAAGAGTCATTAATCTGTGCTTTATTTTTATTTTTATTTTTTAAACAGCATAGAAAATAATAGGACCAGTGAGATAGCTCAGCAGACTAAGCTCCTGCTTAGATAAACACAGGGACCAGGTGCCTGGTCCCCAGCACCATGCTGACCAGGTTTGGTGACCCCCAACCTGTAATCCCACCTCTGTAGAGGCGAACAACAGGAGTATCATTTCAAGTCTGATCTTCAGAGTGAGAACGTATAACAAAGATACACAAATTTAGAGAAAAAAATATAGAAAATGAATTTCTAACAAAATTAGAAACAACACAGAATTTCACTTAATGATAGTTCAACAATGGTTGTTATATGGCACACAATTGTATTCAAATTAGCTATTCAGATTACCAGCTAGAAGCATTTAAAATTGGTCAAAAAAATTAAGAAGAATAAAAAGTTTTTTAAAATAAGCATTAATTGTTCCTTTCAATACTCCAGTAGAAATGAGCAGCAAAATCAGCAGTTGGGCAAAATTATCTAACCTATTCTTTTTATAAACATATATATTTTCCCTTCACTTTTTCTTTTCTTTAAAATTCATTTTAATGAGAAAAAAAAGATTAAATAACAATGAAACAGTTTCAAAACAGGTTAATAGGACAGTTGCGATAATTAAAACATTGCATATTGTTGTCTTTGTAGTAATTACTCAGAGGTTAAGATGCAGAATTTATATCTCATCTAGACAATATCAGTACAATTTTTCTTCTCTTCTTTCCCTTGCAATTGTTTCTTCCTTTGAACAGTTTCTTTCTCTTTCACAGTGTCTATTTTACCTTTTAGACTTCATCTACAGTTTCAGAGGTTCTTATACTAAAGACACAATATAATGTTTACATATGTAAGTCTGATTTATTTCAGTTATGAGTATGTTCTCTGGTTGCATACATTTACCTATAAAATCTCATTTAGTTTTTTTTTTTTTTTTTTAATAGCAAAGTGATATGCCATTGTACAAAGCACCACATTTTTTTTATCCTTTCCAACAAATGTTGGAGGTATGGTGGGGGAAAAAAAGAAACCCTTCTCCACTGTTGGTGGAAACGTAGACTGGTACAACCACTGTGGAAATTCCTTGTAAAACTGTACTTTGAGGTTCCATTCAACCCAGTTAGTCCCCTCCTGAGTATTTTTTCAGAGGAACTGAAAACATCGTACCACAGTGATTTATGTGCATGTTTATAGCACTGTAATCTGTCATTGTTAAATCTTGGAGATAACCTAAATCTATGTAGTAGGAGTCATTTGAGACATGAGAATATGACCCAGTAAGGTATATAGACATGAGAGGCAGAGGTTAAGGTGCTCCAGAAATTATGCTTTTTTTTTTTTTTTTTTTTTTTTTTTTTTTTTTTTTTTTTTTTTTTTTTTTTTTTTTTTTTTTTTTTTTTTTTTTTTTGGTGTACTGGGAATTGAACTCAGGCCCTTGCACTTGCCAGGGAAGTGCTTATTTTACTGAGCCATCTCCCCAACCTTAGAAATTATGCCTTTGGAGATGACATTTTACTAAGCATGCAGACAAATCAGAGAGTGAAAATCATAATTCAGGAGAAACCAGATAACATTTCAGAGAGTATACACCAGTCTCTGAAATAAGGGGAAAAGAAAGAAAATCTCAATTCAGAAAATATGTTTTACCAAAGGCAGGAATTTGAATATTGAAGATTGAAAAATTCTACTGAGTATAACAGGCATATCATATAAGCTAATGAATTCAGAAAAATGTAAGAATTCAAGGTAGAATAATCATGTTCACGAAGCCTCCAGTATTTAGGCAGCATTCTCTTATATGCATTTCACATTCATATGGGCTTAAAATTTGCTGCATTTATCATGTCACAAGGATACAAAGAACAAAATTATATTTAAGACTTGTGGGATTGGACTATAAGCTCTACAATGACTGAAGCCATGTTATGTTGGTGTAACATTTTATCTCTGGTGTCTGACTTATATAAAGTCTTTGTTCATTGCCTGATAAAGTGCATGGATGGATAAACAAATGAAGATCTTAATTTATGCTTGTCAGAGAAAGACAAATGCTATGTTCTGGTATGCATTTTAATTCTACCAATAGGCATATAGAACTGTTGAACATTTCTCCTCAGCAGAATAAATTCTGGCATCGTTTCTCTCTGGATTGGATTGTGCCTTTTAAATTGTCAGTACCAAAAATATAACTACTCAAGAGATTTATTGGACATGAAGTAGTGGTAGGATATTTAGGTAACTCAGTGAATGATGAGAGGGATGTAAGTGAGCATTATGAGGTTGAACCTTCCATACACAAGGCTGCTCTCACACCATGGAAAGTGGAGAATCAAGGATAATTGGGTAAGAAGAAGCTCAGATCAGAACAAAGTTCTGTGTAAATCTCACACATGAGAAAGGAGGTGTTGGGCTAATGTTGTGAATGATCTAGCATCAGGAAAAGATGAGTTAGCATAGTAGCTATTATTGAGCATATTATGCTCATTTAGTGGTTTAGAACAGCCCAAAGCAGTGGCTTATAACTGAGAAAGATGTTGGAATCCAAAGTTGTCACTCCCAGAATTTGCCTTTAACTGTGCTCCCTACTGAAGTAGGTTTTCTTAAGACAGTTTGAGAGTGTATTACTATGACTGATCTACATTCATATCCTTGAAGCTTTACTGATTAGTTTTGAAATATGAGTTTCCAAACACCCTTCTTTTGGATGTTTTTTATTGGATGGAAACCAGATGTTGACAATTCTCTATGAGAATAACAATAACATTCAAGGTTCCCAATAGAATGCAACACTTCTGCAAGTCATTAAAACTCCTCCAATATTGTCTATTTATTATAGTTTATAAATAGTTCTTTTGAGGAATCAAGAAATAAGAATAAGTATCTCATAAATGTGTGACAATAATACAGTTACTTATTTTCTGATGGATTTCAAAATTTTGAAATTATGTACAAAATAGTGCTCCAGTTTAATGAGAGACTTAATCTTGAAAATAAAGAACTGTGTGTCAGTACCAATCTAAATGCATCCTATAGGGATTGCTCTGCCTAAAGTCGTCTTGATAATATTCTGAGTCCAAAAGTGTCAAGTGTATTTTTTACATTTAAGATACAGCATTGCTCAAAACTATCCATTTATTAATTTCTTATTTTTGACTTTACATAAGCATATGTTTCAAGGAACTTTCTAATAAGAAACAAGTTGAAAAAACTCCCATGTTGATCACTGGGGACAATTAAGCACCACTTTTGTCACTAGGAAGTGTTTCTCTTGCTCTCCAGGTTTCAAGTGAAAACCCATATAATTGGCCCTTTTCTTCTGCTCTCTTTATGTCCTTTTATATTCCTAGGTTCTGAAACATAGCATTTAGACTGAGCTAACCAAACTTGTAGAAGGTTATTTGGGAAGATACAGCAAACAAGAGTGGACAACAGAAACAGATGACCTGGAACAAGAAGCCAGTTTCTTGGACTTCCTGACCTAGGTGTTTCCCCAACACACACACACACACACACACACACACACACACACACAAATCAGACTTACTAGAGCAAGACCATATACAGCACGTAGGAAGGAAGGGATTCTTTAAACTTGTGCATCTGTTTTTA
This sequence comes from Ctenomys sociabilis, assembly GCA_004027165.1. Classification (NCBI taxonomy): domain Eukaryota; kingdom Metazoa; phylum Chordata; class Mammalia; order Rodentia; family Ctenomyidae; genus Ctenomys; species Ctenomys sociabilis. Next base: position 2,617 of record PVKA01006585.1, on the reverse strand, counting down.
AACATGACTCATGGGTTCACAAAGAAGAAAAGAACTCAAACCCCCTCAAAATATTTCAAATACAAAGTGCTTAACATAATGAGAAAAGTTGTTCAGGGATATTTGGCATCAAGGCTTACAATTAATTCTATTTTTCTTCCATGACTCTATAAAAGTGTCTCGTTTGCACACAGTGTAAATGCATCAACTTTTGTAAGTCATATATGCTCAGGAAACCTCAGTGATTTGCCTCCTATATAGTATTGATGCAATAGTTCACCAAGAACTGAATTAATTATCTCAGGAAATGAAAATAGGTTCAGAAGCATATAGTTAGCAAGGCTCTGAGCAAGGGGCTGTGTGTAGACGTCATCTTCTGAGAGGGCTGTTCTCATTCTTACAACTGCTTTAAGCAAGGTTTCTCTTTAGTCAAAGATAGAAGTCCTATGGGTTTCATTTGAATGTTATCACATAAAATATCATGATGAGATGTCAATTTATTATGATGGCTGACACAAAAGGAGTATTGACTTAGGATTTCTTTCCATCTTTGCTGAAGAAATGAAGGGATCATTCAATAATTATCCCAAAGTTCCTATACTAATTATCCTACTTATTTCCTCCTATAGGATGATGGACACTTTAACTTGTACTACCATAACAAGCACCAGCCAATGGGTAATTAATAAAGACTATAAACTTGTTTAACACACCTCTCAGTTCTAGAAGTCTGAGATCAAAGCACCAGCATCAGATACTGGCTACTTCCACTTTGAAGATGCCAGCTGGACTCTGTGTCTCCTGGAAGGGTAGGACAAGGCATTTCCTTTGGAAAAAGATGTATGGAATGAAATAAAATTAAATTTAAAAATAAAAAGTTGTAGGGTATAAAAACATGAAATCCTTTTCCATGGCACTTCCCATCACTTCCATAAAGGCAGAATTCCCATGACTCAATCACCTCCTAAAGATTACGCCTTATAATGCAATCAGATTGGCAACACGTGAATTTTGAAGGTGACACATTACCAACTGTAGCAAGTAAACTACCTTTCTCACTATCTTAACTACCATTCCTCTTTAAGCTGGTATATGATTATATTCATTGTGGGGAGTTGGCACACCTACAGGATGTTTCTTAATTCACTTTTAAATTTTAATTCCTTCCTCTCCCCCTTCCCTCTCTCACCCTCCCTTCCTCTCTTGAATGCCTCTTATATTACATACATCATATATAAGGTTTGATATACATATATATTTTTATTTTTTATATATACAAGGGTCTCATTACATATCTTGGACTCATAGTGATCCTCCTGTGTTCACCCTCCACAGCGCTGGGATTACAGGCGCTCACCTCTATGCCTGGTCTCGGTGGCCAGCAGGCTCCTTCACCCGGATGGGAGTGGAGGGTGAATGAAGAATGGTTCGAATATCAGTCCCTGCACTTGCCTATTAAGTACCTAGTCCACTGAGCTATTTCACCAGCCCTACAAATATAATTTTTATGCATGTTTGTAGAACATGATGATCATGTTCCTCATAGGGACTATTACTTTTTAGAAAAGACTCTTTTAGGGATCCAGTCACTGAGTAGAGAATGATGTGCAGGTTACTTATTTGTTTATTTATTTTGTACAGCATCTTTCTATGCTTCTCAGGTTCCCCCTAGGAATCCTCTTGTCTCAGACTCTCCAACGTTGGGATTACAGAGGCATGCACCACCGTGCCTGGTCTTGGGATGGAATAGCATGCCTGTGGTTCTGGGCCAGGCACAGCATGTGGCACCAGTGACCCAAGTTGGGTCCTTGTGCTTCCTAGGAAGGTGCTTATGCCTTGGAGCTATCTTTCCCAGCTCTGTGCAGGATGTTTTAATCTGTTAAAAACTTTTTTTTTTTCAAAGTTCATTAAATTTTTTTATTGTTTTTATCTTTTTTTTTCCATTTATTTTTATTTTATTAAAATACAAATGTCAATCAGACAGTTTCAAGACACCTTAACCATACAGAGTCGATGAATTAATACATTGCAAACTGTTTTCATAGCGTTTTGGTATTGTACAAGGTGTATACATGAAATTATATTTACAGGTTTTTTTATAGCTGAATTATATCAAAGATTCAATAATTATTTACCTAGTGGATGACCATAGCACTAAAAGCCGACATAATATCCTGTCCAACCACCATTAGTGCAGATCTGGCCTCTCATAGAATTATGTAGAAGCACAGCGTTATCTATCCCAACTGTACTGTGTATACACACACATCCTGATTTTTTCTTTCTACAACCCTTCCTTTGTCTACACCTGTCAAAAGTGGGCACTCCATTGACATTCAACTACCTTAGGTTCTTGAACTCAACACCACAATCCAACACAGTCCAGCATTCTGCAACCATAGGGAGTTATTCAAAGAAATTGTCGACCATATCCATTTACTGGTCAAGCATTGGCCGTGACTCATCCACATGGATGACACAGACAAAGAAACTACAGAATAATGTACAGGACTACAAGATAAACCCTGAGAAGACTTCAATGACCACATAGGAAATATAAAGTACATGTGTTGGTATATAAGTTTGGATCTACCTAGGTCTTAACCATCCAGCAGAAAAGCATAAATGTATAAAAATG
>PVKA01006584.1:67977-82855 GCA_004027165.1 Ctenomys sociabilis | reverse complement strand
AAGTGTTTCTGATTATTTACCTTAAAGATCTTGAAACTCTGTAAATCAACTTTATTATAATTATATAAGAAAATAGAAAAATACTTACTTCAGTAACAGAGTTCCAAGTAAGAGTAACTCTCATGAGAGCTGTGTCATCAGTCATAATTATTTACATATTTTTATGGTTGGAAATGTAACCATTTGAAACTTAGTTAGACCAGTGATTTTAATTTTTGTTTAAGTAATATATATCTCGACACAGTTTATAGGTTTAGGATTAGTACAAACTAATGATAAATAGGCAAATCCATTATAAACAAACTTTATTGTCTGTTCAAAAGGAATAAATTATTAGACAACATATGCTGAAATTTTATTGTGTACCTATGGAGAAAACATAAACTAGGTCATTTCATTTTATATACTGAACTTAAAACACAAAACATATTATTTAATTATGTTTTGCTATCATTTTAAGTTTCCAAATAAATTGATTGCTATATAATGATATCCAAAACTTTCAGATTTTAAAGTTAATTTTTTCAGTGTTTCTCAGAGTACAAGGGATATTCATTTTCATTGATCCACATTTATTGCACTTTAAAATATCATATTAATATTGCCACAAGACTTGAAGAAATATTTTGTGCATAATACTGTACATTAAAAAGGCCCACAGATAGGAGCATTCCATTAACAGAATTCTGGCCTTCTTGATTTCTCTCATTTTTCATATTTGTTACATCATGATTTGTTTCTAGATGGGAAATGAAAATATATGTACTGAGATGACATTTCAAGACAGATATACTAGTTGGAGATTAATGTTTTATTTCATTTTTTTTCTCTTTGCTCCAACTAAAAGCAGCAGAAAATCATCTTGGTTGTCCAAGGAAGATAAATCACCTTGAATCTCTGATGATAGGTCAGGTCTCTTACCAGGGAAAGGATGCACAAAATATTAAGATGTAGGAGTAAAGAAATTCTACTAGTGATAAAGATTTTCTACATAAAGGTGAAAAACACTTTAACTGCTGTAGCAGTATACCCAATACATTTTCTTCAAAAATATAAAGCACATAAAAGCTTAAAATGAAGAAAAACAAATGCAAGGATACTATGAAAAGTTGAGGATAGAAATTTCATCATCTGATTAGTGATGAAAACAATGGCTGTGCATAAATCATGTGCTATTGTATGATGCATATAATAATAGATGTATATAAACATCTAAATTTATTTTTCAGAAATATTATGAACTATATTTGTCAATATGTAAATGTAAATATATACACACAGAAGACATACGTGCATATACTATGTGTGTATTAATATGTACCTGTGTGTATTCATTCTGTAAAACTTTTATAGAATTAACTAGCATCACTAGTTTGTCATAGTTATCAATATTAATCACAGTGATTATCTATGTGATCATATGTGAAATTTCACAAAATTATAAGATGTAGGCAAAGAAGGCCACAGTTTTCAGAAAGGTTGAAATTAAGTTATTTCACTATTAGTATTTTTTTTTTTTTGTGGTACCAAGGATGGAACTTGGTACCAAGTTTCTCCTGTTTATAGCCTCCCAAGTGCTGGGATTATAGGCACGTGTAATCACACCCAGTGCTTGGCAGGCAGGTGCTTATGCTGCTGAGTTATATTCCCTGGCCCCAAGTTAAATATGGGACAGGAGATACTTTTAGGTAACTTCTTCACCTAAGTGTCTAACAAGATGGAATTATGTCTTTGTAAAAGGTCAGATAACAAGATTTACTATGTCTATATAGAATTCCTAAAATTGCTAATACCCAAGGGAAACATATAATCCTCAATATTTGTATTACTGACTGAAAGAATAGAATAAATGAATCAGTCACCTGAATCCAAAAACTACAAAAATAATAACAGTAAATAAAACGCATTGTACTTTATTTATTGCTTCATTTTTTCAAGATGCTTACCTCAAATTGTAATTAATTTTAACTTAAAGTTTTCTAAACGTTCATATCTCATTTGCTAATTTATCTGTGATTATTTGCTTAAATAAGTAATAAATTATGATGCACAGTATTTTGATTATCTTCAGATATTAAAAGTCAGTAAATGCATCTTTCATTGTTTTGTTTCCTAAAAGTTAATTAATCACTTTATTTTTAATTTTGTTTCCTGGGGAAATAACAGTTTATCATATTTTTAGATTTCTTATTCATTTCAACTTTTTTGGATTATGCTCAACAAATTCAATAGATTGCAGCATTTTGAACTTGTGTTGATTTTGTTGTTTGCACGTGTCAACATATAGTCCATTGAAGTGTCTGCTCTATGTGCACTTAGGAAGGACATACAGTGTCAGGAATTGCAGCTCTACATATGCATAAAATAGCTCCTTGGTTTGTTTGCTTAGCTCTTCCACACCCTAATATTTTATCTGAATCATGCCTTGTGCAGAGTGGTGTTTTAATTTCTTTTGCTATGGCTTTATTTTAATGTATCATTGTAACTCTCTAAAGATTGTGACTATTGAAATTATTTCTTACATATGAAAGATTGTAATACCTTTATTATGTCTTGTGTTCCTCTACATTATAATTGATCTCTTTATTCACACTTAATGCTGTCTCAGGCTTTCAAGTCTCAGGATTGCAGGAGAGTGCCACCATGCCTGACTTTGGGTCTTTCGTATTAAAGGAACTATGTAATATTTTACATTCTGTGCTGTTTTATGGCACTTAAAAGTATGGCCTTAAATTCCAAACTTTTTTCTAACAATGACAAAATTCATTCTTTTTTATGACCAAGTGGGACTATATTATGACTATATAGTTTATTTTCATAATGTCTTAATGGGCATATAGCTTATTTGCATAAATCAACTGTTTTGAGTTGTGCACCTATTATTCGATCATGCTCATATACTGTGTAATATGATGACTTTAGTTTTTTAGGAAGATACCTAGAAGAGGTAGGGCTTGTCAAACACAGTTTTTATTTTAGCCTTTTAGAAATCTCCATAGTGAATTTCATACTGTCATGATGAAAAATTTCAAAGAGTTCTTTTTTTGTAACTGTACTATTGTTACTTATAGTCACTCTACAGTTAAATAACACACAAGATCCTCTTGCTTTTATCTATTCTGCACTGTCTCGGAAGGACGCCACTCCCTTTTCAATTTCTATGGCATGCTTTGTACTAGTTTACATTGTCATAACATTGGAAAAATGTTCCTTTTCATTGTAACCTCACCAGCATTTGTTATTTTTTGAATTCTTCATAGTAACAGTTCTTCCTAGACTGAGATGCTTTGATGCTCAGTGCTTTGATTTTTATTTTCCTTCTAGACAAAGATGCTCAAAATAATTACATGTATTTATTGTTTATTTGTACTGTTTTGTCTAAAAAGTTTCCATTAATTTCAATTTCCCATTTTTGGTCAGTCATTTATTTTGAAGATTTGAGTTTTTTTTTTTTTTCTGTATTTTAGGAAAGGGTCTACAGGGTGTTCAGGGTCTCACTACTAGATCGGAATCCTAGTGATTCTCCTGTTCACAGCCTCCAAGTGCTGGGATTACAGGCGTGTGCAATCACACCCAGTCTGAGTTGCTGTCTAAGAGCACACTGAGCAGAGCCTGCGTGGCCCCTGCAACTGCCCGCAGGCGCTTTAATCCACAGAGCTATTTGGCTGGCCCTTAAAGATTTGAGTTTTGAGTCATGGTATATTATAACTTCTAAGAAGTCAACTGGAAATATATTTTTTGTCATTCCTCAGCTTGTCTGTTTACTCTGCTGGTGGAAGCTTTTCAGTCTGATGTATTTCCACTCATTGACTTGATGTTAGGTCTTGCATGATAGAGATTCTGTTCAGAAAGTCCTTTTCTATGCCCATCTCAAAACTTTAACCAATTGTTCACCAAGAAAATTCAGTGTTTCTTACTGTGCATTTGGACCTTTGATCCATTTTGATTTAGTTCAGGGTCAGAGATATATGTCTATGCTCATTATTATGTATGCATTATAGTTAGTTTTCAGCATTAGTTTTTTGAAAAGGCTGTTTTTTTCTATCCTTTTTTCTTTTGTTCTCTTTTTTTAATTGAAGTACAAATATCAATGAGACAGTTTCAAGATACCTCGACAAGATGGATTTCACAAATTAATACATTGCGAACTGTTTTCACCATGTTTTGTTTTTTGCTCTCTTCCTCATCCCAGTTGTTCCTTACATTTGAATGCTCTTTCCCTTTCATAGTATCTATTATATTTCAAGATTTCATTTACTCTTTCAGGTTGTTACACCAGTGAGATAAGATGCTGCTTACACATGTGCGTCTGATTTATTTCACTAATGAATACGGTCTCTGGTTGGTTTCATTCATTTACATATAGAAGCCTCTAGTTTACCATTTTATAGTCAACTAATACTTCGCTGTGTAATAATAACACATCCTTTTGATCAATTTCTCACCTGAATGGCATTTTGGTTGGTTCCAAAAACTTTTGGGTTTGACAAATTGGGCTGCTATAAACATATATTGCTGTGGTTTGATGTTTCAGTTCTTCTGGAAAAATGCCCAGGGGAGGAATAGCTGGGTTGAATGGGTCTTCTAATCTAGTCTTGTGAGGAAGCTCCACTCTGATTTCCATAGTGACTGTACCAGACTGTACTCCCACCAATAGCAGAGCAGTCTTCCTTTTTCCCAACAGCCACTATGACAGTTGTGATTGGTTTACTTCTTGATGACAGCCATACTTTCTGGGGTGAGAAGAAATCTTACTGTTGCTTTAATTTGTATTTCTTGAATGATGAAAAATGTTGAACATTTCTTCATATATTTATTTGCCATTTGAACTTTATTATTATTATTTTTCATCTGAGAATTCAAAATGGACCTCAGATGTCCATTTTTGGATTGGGTCTTTGAATTTTGAGGGCCTGAGGGTTTTTTGTTTGTTTGTTTGTTTGATTCTGAATTTTATATAAGTTCTAGATAGAATTCCTTTGTCTGAGGGACAGTCTGACAAATTTTTTTCCCAGTTCATGGGTTTTCTTTTTACTCTGTTGATTATTTCTTTTGAAGTACAGAAATCTTTCAAAAAGATGAAATCCCAACTGTTGATTCTTTAAAGTATTCCCCATGCAGTTTCAGTTTTGTTCATGAACTCTCTACCAATATCTGTATCTTCGAGATTTCAATCTACTTTTATCTCCAGTGGACTTAGTGTTTCTGGTTTTGTTATTTTTCATTTATTTATTTTTCTTCTAGAATGGAGGATTGAACTCAGGCACTCGTACACACCAGGCAAGCACTTATTCTACTGATTTATCTCCTTGGCCCATTAGTGTTTTTGTTTTAATATTTAAATCTTTGATCTATTTTAACTGTAATTTATTGCATGGTTGTAGTGGTTGATACATTGTGTGAACTTGAGAAGGTAAAAGCTAAGCTAAATCCAGTAAGCAATTCTACACCCTAGGGCAAGTAAGGCCCCTCCCTACACTGTGTGAGGCTCCTCCCTAGGGTGTGGGGGGCTACCCTGAGTGGCTTAGCACTTAAAGGATATATAAATGAGTTTGAGGAAGGAGGATTCATGCTGTATTTCCTCAGAAGAGCACTAGTTTGCAGTTAGCATGAAAGAAAGGGTGCCACTTTCTTGGAGGAGCTCCGCTCTTTGCAGTCAACTTGGAAGGAAGGAAGAGAGGATTGCAAGAAGTCACGGTTATTTCTCCTCCCTTTGCTTTGCTGTGTTTTGCCACCATGAACTGCTGCCCTCTGCAATGTGCTACTCTGCCTTGGAGCCAGTTGAGTATGGACTGAAGCCTCCAGTCACCATGAGTTGAGTAGACCTTTCCTTTCTTAAGTTTGGGTATTGGGTGTTTTGTTCTAGCAACAAGAGAAGAGTAACTGAGACAATGGTGATAGAAACGGCTCTAATTTTAGCCTTCAGGATGTGGAAACCCAGTTTTTCCAGGACCATTTATTAAAGAATCTATCTTTCTCAAAGTGAACACGTTTGGTCCTTTTGTCAGAGATAAGGTAGTTGAGTGTGTCTGTAGTTGTATCTGCATGTGCTGCTGACTACTGCTGGTATATTAAAAGGACAAGGTAATGCTTTAGTTTTTTTTCTCCTTTTTAATTTTTTATAAGTTTTTTAAAACCAATTTCTCATGCATATATCTGGTAATCTGAACAACTAATTTGAAGTCAACAATATGGTTATGACAACCATTGTTGAATTCCTATTATTTTGTTTACTGAAATTCTGTATCATGCCAAAATTATTTTTACTATTTTTAATTCTCTTTAAAAGATAAAAAAGGCAGTGTGCTAATTTACTTAGAAGATCCGAAACCTCTTTGTGAAAACTCTTAGAACAAATAAACAAATTGCAAATATATGAGGCCACAAAATAAATACACAAAAGTCAATAATGTTCCCATAGATTAAGAACCCATGAATAAAGAAATCAGCAAAATAATCCCATTCATAATAGCTTCAAAAAGTAAATACCAAAGCATCAACACACAAAGGATTGAAAAAAATCTATAATGAAAACTGTTGCATTCAAAAGAAAGTTTAAGGAGGACAATAGATGTGAAAATAGAAAGGCAAAATTTATATTGTTGAAATGTCTATAATAGTAAAATTATGTAATTTTATCTAATTAAAATACTATTAGCTTTGTTTACAGAAATGAAGAAAAAAAAAGTAAAATAAATATAGAAACAGATGATACCAAAAATGGCCAAAGAAATCCTGAACAAAAGCAAAGAAGGAAGCATTACAATCTTGGATTAAGGTTATAATGCCTAACAGCAATGATACATATAGCATAGTGTTGGCAAAAACAAAACAGAACCACAGCATTTCATCTAATGAAGTGGGGAAAAGAAGACAGAAGCAAGCCCAAGCACTGTGATTTGGTTTCTGACACAGGAGTGAGTGACATGCTGTGGACTCTATTTTTTTGCAGTGAAAATCCCATTGTTAACTATTAGCAGAGATACAAATCTTCTTCATAATTTTCTTAGGGGTTTGGAGATAAACTACATCCAAAGTAAAACTGGAATGGTTATGAGGTACTACAAATGAAAAATCTGCAACTGGGGATATAGTGCAGTGGCCTAAGCTCCTGATCGGCCAACACAAGCTTCAGAGCTCAATTCCTGGTACCAGAAATCAATAGAAGCACAGTTCTACAAATGGCATGCACACTATATATAACACTTTTTTATACAGTGAAATGAGCATTTATTAAAGAATATTTTTAAAAATTATGAATGCTATCATCTACATGTATGTGTCTGTTAAAGGCAAACATAACATTATTTAGAATATAGTCTCAAAATATTTTCTCAGAGCAGAGTGTTTGCTGCTAGCAAATACTGATAGTATAAAGTTCTTTCTTTTAATGTATTTGGTACAGGGTCTCACTACACACCTTAGACTCAGAGTGATTCCCTGTTTTCAGCCTCTGCAGCGATGGGACAATGGGCGTTACCACCATGCCTGGACTTGGCTTGTTCAATGCAACATGTGGTGCCTGGCATCAAATGATGGTCCCTGAACCTGCTTGAGTGGGTGCTTAGTATCCCGCTGCCCCTCCAGTTCTTTTCCACGTTACTTCAAATTAGGCTTAATTTTTAGGTAGATCTTTCTTATTTTTTGTACTCAAAATAGACTAATATTATCAAATGACAATTCCCATCCCTGACCAAATTTTCTTCATTACTGGGCACTTTTAGTCTTGAAAGTAAGCGTTCTTCACCCAGCACTGAGTTATTCAGTTATTTACTAAGCTATAGTAGTAGTAATTTTTTACTTGCTTTTATTCCCTTCTCTCTTATCTCTCTGTTCATCCCCCACCCCCACATTTATTTAATGCTGTAGATAGAAACCAGGGCCTTACAAATACATTGTGTATGTTCTATCACTAAACTGCCCTCTCCACGGGCTTAACTAGATCTTCAATTAAAATCTGTAATTAGTAAGATCCAGGTAGGATCTTACTGGAAAGTAGCAGCATTAACCCTCTTAAACAACATCAGTGTAAAATGTCAACACTCCATTTACAAAGATTTTTAAAATGTATTTTTTAACAAATGCATTTCAAAGTTAAAGCTAATTGACTTTGGTTATGTGTCAGAAAGCTGTACATTCAAACATTATATCTTTTGTCAATGGAATAATAAGAGTACAAAATGAAGTAAAAGTATATATTGTTTAAAGAAAAAAAAGTTTGTAATTGAAATAGCTGACATTTCTTGTAACTTCATATGGTTTTTAAGGGTTATAAAATAGAATTTCATCTTTTTTATAACAATTTCTGTGTATACGTAAAGTGACTTCTCAAAAATTAATTATATTTTGTCTTACTTGCAAGCATTAATTGGCTTTAAATTTGGATGTTAATAACTTATTTTTATCATACATCACTAAGTATATTTCACAGTAACATGAATATCCAGTGTATACAATGCATAATAATATAGGTGGCATATTTGTAGTCCATTGGGTTCTATATATTAATGAATGAGGCCTCTGTTGCATGTTTATTTTTCTTAAAATATGTTCTTGAAAGGCACAGATGAAACAAAAGTTGAATAAATCATATACTTCTTATATTCTAAGAAAGCCAATATACTCATATATAAATAACAGTGTTGAATGCCCTGGGAGAAAATAGTTCTTAATTCACTATGTCAGCAAAAAATATTCAAATTTTTTAGCACTGTTATGCTAGGAGTTTAATTTTTGAAAAGTCATTCATAAAGCTTTTGCAAAGTTAGCATAGCTATAAATAATTATCTGTAACTTTACTAGTGATATCAAAAATTAATAAACTATGAGGTCTGAACCTCAAGAATCAAATGGATTCATTTGAAATGATAAATATCTTGTTAACTACCCACTTAGGAAGTGATATTCATCAATAATTTTTATCAAATGTGTATCATGATTCCATGAAAAAGTTACGTATCTGTATAAATTAACTATTCAGTTGCATATCTTATTCATTACATTAAAGTTAATAGTGTTTTACAATTTTATGAAATATATTAGAAGTTTTCAATATATTTGCTTTTTATTTTTCTTAATGTTTTATGTACATCTAAGACTAATACATGTCATTTGAGATCATTTTTTTTCCTGCTCTCTTTAGTGAAAATAACTTGATTTCACTTCTAGGATAGTGATACCATATTCAATAATTACTGAATTATTTTTGCATTGAAATATCTCTTGCATAATTGCATGATTACATAATGTTAAAATATTTAACATTAACAATGGCAATTTCAATTTATGTTATTGATATATAAGAAATATTCAGAGATTCACTTCAAAATCACCTATAAAAGAAGACTTAATTTCCTTTTATAGAACATTTTAGATTATGAAAATAAATCCAAAAAATAAGTGTCTAAACATCAAAATTCACTTTGCATAGAGATACATTGGGATACTCGCCTCTTTTCTAAGGCCACAGAAAATCTTTCAAAGAGCATTTCTATTTGTTGTAATATACCTCATAATTGAAACTGAACTCAAGGAAAAACTCTTAAGCAACAAAATAAAAATATCTTTGGCAGTTAAGTGTAAGGAACATTTTTAGTAGACAACTGTATTAAAGAGAATAAATAAGTTGCAGAAGACATGGTACTCTTTCAGTACAAAATGAGATTTTAAATTCATTTCTAAATGATGGCAATAGTATTCATGGAATGTTATGACATAAAGATGCTGTCATGTAAAAGTAAAGTACAATTGATAGTAGAGATGATTCTTAATAAAAAAACAGAGATACAAATCTTCTTCATAATTATCTTAGGTCACAATTTATAACCACAAAAATGCTACTGTATTATCATAGTAACCATGATGAAAACTGTAACATGTTCTTTAACCCAGTACACTATGACAAAAGAAAATCAATGAAGACAATGACCAAATTTCTAAAATTACAATAATAACACATTAATAGAAATATCAAATTAAAATAACATTATTTTAATAATATAACAATAATATTAAAATAATAACACAATTAATAGACTAATAACCTCATGTCCTTCACAAAAGGACATGTACTTTTCCTCCCTACACTTCCTCTTCCATTTCTTATATGTGGCTATGAGAAAGAATGAAATGAAGGAAATTATTTGAACATTACAATGAGCTGCCACTAAGATCAATGCACTGGTTTCATATTCAGGTAGATTTCTTTGCATGTGTCATAAAACTGATGCTATTATTGGGAAAAATCTCTTCATGTTTTGTCTCTGCATATAATAGTCCAAGTACTATATGATACATTCTTTATAATAAATGACTCTTGGGATATCTTGTTTAGTGGTTTAAAGTGTAAATTGGTGTGGGAACATATAGGTTATGCTAATCACTTCGTCTCACTAGTAAAAATGCCTTACTGTACATGAGTCTGAAATGAAGAAGGAAATAAGAAAAAAAAGAAATTCAAATGGAAACAAAGTAAAATGAGAAACAAATAGAAAGCAAGCCAGGAAGATGGAAAAGAAGGAAGGGAGAAAGACGGGGGAAAAGGAAGAGAAGAAGGAAGAAAGTAAATTTTTACTTAAAACTTAATTTGCTTTAACTAATCATAGGAATAATTTATACACTAGTGTGTATGTGTGTGCATGTGTGTGTGTGTATGTAGACACATGTGTGTTATGTACATATTTGTATGATCTGGAAAAACAAGGAATTTGGATATTTGTGACCTCTTTAACAAATAAAGAGGAGCGCTGTTTGTCTTGTCTGGCAAAGGGCTTAACTATTGGAAGAAAATTTTAGAGGGAAGGGAAACTGGAAATAGAGTAATAACCTCACGCACGAAAGCCCAGAGACATGTCACCTTGAGTCCATTAAGTATATTAATTAATAAAGTTTTCAATGTATCTACTTTCTATCCAGATTCATATGTCTCTACTCTTTAGAGTTAACATTATATGGCTTTATATTAATGCTATTTTTTTAATAAATGTCAACCACTCACTCAAAATTACTAAGCAATTGATATAATAGGATGAAAATCCAGAAGAAACTTTAGATTAGAGGAAGACTAAGAACTCCCTATTCCACACGTAAGCACAGCATATCATGTGTAGTGCCTGAGGCATAACAGAGCAAAGAAAGAGAAACAGACAGCAGTGAAGTAGAAAACATCCCACTGTGATTCAGGAACTCCCTGGCAAGTGCAAGGGCCGGAGTTTGATCCCCGGTTCTGCCAAAAAAAACAGGAACAAGGTAAAATTTGAGAAAATGATGACCAAGCAAATAAGGAAAGCGTCTCAGAATCCAGAGACACACATGCATACATTTACTGACAGCTCATAGCAGAAAGAGTGTGAGGTCTGTGGGAAAAGAAGATACATTATGTCAACTTGGCTGAATTAGCTCTGGCAGTTCTCAGGTGGGGGTCCAGCCCTGCGGGTGGGCGGGGCCCAGGAACCGAGGAAGGCTTCCTGCGGCCCTGTCCCCTGCCCCTCTTCTGCTGAGAAGACCCAGTCTTCAGAGAACCTTGATCTGCGCGGTCTTCGCAACAGTCAGCATAGAAGGGAGAGGCTTGATGGACACTGCAGCAGCTGATCCTCCTCTGCTCTTCATTGTTTTCTGCCTCCGAGAACTGCTGTTATTTGACCTGGAGCCAGCAGGATACAGACTGAACCCTCTGGTAACTGTGAGCCAATAAACCTTTCCTTCCTTCATTTTGAGTGTCGAGTATTTGTCCCAGCACAGAAAAAGTAACTAAGACAGCCATTATATGTAACAGCTACAATTTACAGATCAAAAAAGTTTAGATATACAGTGATATAAACATAGAATATAAGAAAATCTATAGAAAGAATAGAAAATAAAGCCAAATTGCTAAAATGTAAATGCAATGAAATAAGTTTGGTGTCCAAGGGAAAGTAATGATTACAGTAAAATGATAATAAAATATTTTGGAAACAATATAAGCCCAAAGAAAGAAGATGAATATACTTAGACAGCTGAAAGAGAAACATATTAACTTAGAATTCCATATCAAACAAAAATATTTTCGTAAGACAAAAGGAACAAAATGGACCAAATTTCCATAAAAGAGAAGTAATTAGAATAAGAATGAATATCAGTATTACAAAACAGTAGACAAAATAGTGGAATACAACATTTAGTAGCTTGGAAAACATTGAGAATATAGATAGAAAATACTACCCTGGTAAAAATAAATTATCAAAATTACTTAAGGAATGTTAGATGGTATTTCAGATAGTCTTAGAATACCTACAAATATCAAAATGTAGGAAAACATCTTCATAATTTATGCTATTATATTTGACAATTTAGAATACAATTTATTTAGACTAAAATAAATTCAAACTTAATTAACTATGTGTTTCCAAAGAAACTGAATTAATTAGCAAAACATTTCTTTGAAGATACTTATGGATCCAAATGGTTTCTCTGGTAACTTCTACTAAATAGTTCAGGAAATAAAGGAGTTATCTCTCACAATGTTTTAATAAAAATAGTTGGGGAAAAATAATCTTCACATTATTTTATAAGTGTAACAAGAAAGAAAACTGTAAATTGATATCCATCATGAAAATAATCATGAACAAACAGACAAATAGGTGCTAAAAGTCCAAGTGCTTCTTATTTACACCAGTAAATTCATTTCACTTTAATTACATCTTTATACACCTTGCTGTCTTAGTCACTTTCTCTTTTTTAGGAGAAATCCAGACACCTACACCTTAAAATAAGAGGAGTTTACATTGGGTCAGATATAGATGACTCAATCGATATTTGTCTGGCTTAAATGAAGAAATGACCTAGACAAAGGCTCTGCTTAGGAAACAGCTGATCATGTCATGGTGACCGTAAGTGGAAAGAGAAGGATCAGGTAACAAGGTCCACTTTTCCCAGTCACACCTCCTGTGACCTTCCCCTAACCAGGTGGAACATCCAATTAAGTCAATTATGAGCTCATCAAAAAAAATAAAATAAAATAAACTGATGAATACAGCATCTTTGTGTTCCAATCCCTTTCTAAACATGTGAGGCAATAGTTGACACTTCAGATCTGACCATTACATCTGACATACTCTGCTACTAGGTCTCAAAAGGCTCATGTCCATCTTTTTATACAAAACATATTTAGTCCGTCCCTAAGAATCGCTAAAATTTTAATATATCCAGCATTCGTGGAAAGAAAGAGGGAGGGAGAGACAGAGAGAGAGAGAGAGAGAGAGAGAGAGAGAGAGAGAGAGAGAGAGACTAAAGCTTTCAATATGGCAATATTACACAGGATAACAATTGCTTTTCCAAAAGGGAGGAATAAGAATATAGAAACAAAGTTGACCAAAGGCAGACAGTCCAGTCAAGGCAAATATTAAATTCCATAATTCTTTCTCTAACCTGTAATGTCGCGCGCATCCTCGCCAGCAAGGAAGACGCGACCACTGGTTGTCTCTGCAATGTTTTATTCTTCCATGGATTGAGTAGTTCTTCTTTTCCTCCTCCTCCGCTCCTCCTCCCCTCCTCCGCTCCTCCTCCACTCCTCCGCTCCTCTGCTCCTCCCTGGGCAAGCCCGCCCCAAACTATATAGCACAAGGCATCCAACCCTGGAGTGACACGTGGGCGCAGCCAATAGGTCCAGATACGCAGAAGGGAGCCACAGTCTTTGCCTTAGCCATATAAGGAGTTGTTTACTACAGAGAGCACTCACCCAGCGGGGAGAGGGTGGTGGAAGGCAGCTATTCCTGCCTATTCGCAGCTCTCTACAGTTCCCCCTTTTTGTTTATAGCAACAGGTGAGAACAGAGGCCCGATCCCTGTTGTGCAAGGACAGAGGCCGACTCTTGCCCAGGTGCATTGCACCCAGGGAGTGTCAGCGCTGTCCGATGCCCTTTTTCACAGGGGTGGGGTGGAAGGTATCGAACCCACATGCAATCGGGTGTATTCCCCTTAGATTCCAGCTTGGCCCCTCTGGTCTCTAAGCGCAGTGCTTTGCCTCATACCCTGTGCCGGTAAACTATTTGTGTAGAGTGGCCAGCCCAACACCAGGGGGCTGCGTAGTATACAGGCTTTGGCTAATTATCTGTGGTCACCAAGCGTCATTGGATCCCTGGCATGACCCATGGCGCGTCACTCCAGCATGGGGACCCACACCTGAGCGGGGGGAGGAGGTTCCATTGCTAGTAATACTTGCTTAACGGCTATTTGTTGGTTTGGCACCGTCAATATTTACAGAGGAGAAACAAGCAAAAACATAACCCCCCGCCACATAATAACAAGAGGGAGACAAATCCCGCCCAGCGCGATGCCCACCCAGCAGCTGCAGCCAGCTGATTCCAGAAGGAGGCTGCACTAACAGGCGGCACTCGAGTCTCATTAATCTTTGTGATGGCATGCGCTAACTGCAGGGTATAATTCAAGAAAGTAGCATTCCAGGGCCCTCTAAGATAGGCATTAAATACCCAGACCCGTGCACTAGCATTAGGCACTGTCATGGGAGTTACACATAGAGAATGGAACCCCAAGTCACAGTCTCTGTTGCACATGTAGTGCATCCACCTGCTCTTGCAGCAGGGAGGTTTGTTGGTCCAAAGCCGGAATGCCAAAATGGATCTGTCCGTTAAGTGTCTCCTGGACCTCCAAGGCAGCTGCCACTCTCTCAGCGAGTGCATTGATGGTTGTAGCTTGTTAGACCATCTGCGTTAGAGCAAAAACAGCGGCAACCAGAGCCACGGCAGTCACAATAGCTGCAGTGATGCCGAAGTCCCTCTGTTGCCGATATATGACAGCTGGCAGTTGTTGTCGGGTCTCATCCACCCGTGTAGGGATCATCACCACACTAGGGATGCAAACCACCAGGGCACTCACGTGTTCAG
>PVKA01006584.1:57977-62977 GCA_004027165.1 Ctenomys sociabilis | reverse complement strand
CCTGTAAGACAAATTTTAAAGGTCATACAAACCTAATACCCAACAATACAGTCTTATTGGGGAACTCTAACATTCCATTGTCTCACAGAGATAGATGAACTAGACAAAACATCAGCAAAGAAATAATGTAACCAAATTTGTGAACGAACTTCAGAGACCTTTATAAAATGTTCCACACAACAACATCATAATGCATGTCCCTTTCAGCTGCGCATGGGACACTCCCAAAAATACAACATATACTGGTACATAGATCATGCTTAAGGAAATGAAAAAGAATTGAAAATTTATGTTACACATATTATCGAACCATAGTGTAAAGAAATTGTAAACTATTTACAAAAGAAATTGTAAAATTTCCATAAATACATGGATATTAAAGAATACCAGCCTGGGCTGGGGAGATGGCTCAGTGGAATAAGCATTTCCCTGGTCATTGAAAGGGCCTGTGTTCAATCCTTGGTTCTACCAAAAACAAACAAAGAAACAAACAAACAAACAAAAACCCTGAACAACCAGTGGTTCACAGATGAAATTAAAGAAGAAATTAAACAATATTTATAATGAAATGAAAATGCAGATACAACTTACTGGAACATGTGGGCCACAGTAAAAGCAGTCCTAAGGGAGAAATTTAGAGCACTGAATTCTCACATCAGGAAAACAGAACAAGCACCATAACCTAAATCTGCACCTAAAGCTTCTAGAAAAAGAATAGCAAGTCCAGTGTAAAGCACATACAAAGGATAAAATTATAAAAAAAAAAAAAAAAAAAAAAAAACGGAGTAGAAATTGATGCAATGTAGACTAAGAACTACTACTTTTGGGAAATTAACTGAAGAACTAATGAATTAATTTTAATCAGGGAATTAAGGAAGAGAAGTATTGGTTTTTTGAAAAAAATAAGGGGGGCAGGGAGATGGTTCGCTAGAATAAGCACTTCCCTGGCAAGGGAGTTCAATCCCCAGTTCTGCCAATAAATAAATAAATAAATAAATAAATAAATAAATAAATAAATAAATAAATAAATAAAAATAAATAAATAAAATTGACGAACCCTTAGCCGACATTATAAAATAAAAGTAAATAAAATATTAAAGTTAATGCAACAAGGAATGAAAAGGTTAAATCACTATGGGCCCTGTGGAAATTCACAAGACCATTAATGTTTACCTTGAAATTGTTCACTCTCATAGCATGGAAAACACAGAGGAAATGGGAAGATCCCTAAATATGTATGGCTTAACAAAGTTGAATCAAGAAGATATAAAATTCTGAATAACCCTGTATCAGCCAAAGGAACTGAAAAGGTAATTCTTATCAACAAAGAAAACTGTATGCACTTGAGGCCATAATGTGACATGTAACAAAACAGGAACGCAGTGTAAATATCACATGGTTTTTATTATATGAAACACTGAGACTAAAAATAAAGAACACCATAAAAGAAAACAAGAAAGAAGAGAGATCATTCTCAAAGGAGTAGGGGTCAAAAGATGGAGAAAGGAAGCGCAAAGGGAAGGGGTAAACAAAGGAAATCAGGCATGTTGTGTACATGGAATAGCTCCACACGAAGAGGGTAGATGTTAGATATTGAGCAAACCTATTCACTGGAAAGAAGGAGATCATGACATAGGTAAAGAGGAGAAGAAGGGATGGCAAAAAAGAAAAAAATTAAAACATTAACAAATGTTATGGACATTTATCAACTTTCCATGAGGAATGCAAACATGGTGTAGTATATAAACATAAATAAACATATAAATAGATGAACTATTGGGGTTTTTTTTGGTGGAACCAGGGATTGAACTCAAATCCTTGCGTTTGCCAGGGAAATGCTTATTCTACTGAGCCATCTCCCTAGCCCATCAACTATTAAAATTAAATAAATCTTGGTTCAAAATCATGAAATCCACAGTAGGATAACAGTTCTGACAACTATGATGGATTCAACTAAAATGATGATATACAGCAATAGAAGTATTGATGTAGATGTGAGACAATTTGAACTCACATGGTAGATAAGAGTGGGACATAACATAATAACGAAGAAACTAATTCAGGAATACGTTAAAATGCAAGACATTTGTGTATACTACACATAGTAATTATTCTCCTAAGAAATAATAGAATTTATCTTTACTAGAAAATTTATTATGAATATATCAGGAGATTTTTTAGCATATGTTATAGTAAATTTACAAAAAATAAAATCTTTAAATTATTTTGATTGCTAAATCTGTGTATTTTAAAATAAATTACAATGTAGAATATTTCTGGGAAAGAATGCTTCATTCAATTGTGTGTCGTAAATGAGCAAAGCAGTTTCTAAATGTAAATCTTTAACATGTGTGCACACATATGCACACACTCTACGTGAGCATGGATAGTCCTATCAAGGGACTGACTTAAAAATGTTAAACATTTACTGAATTTCTATTATGTATTTTGTTTTTTGGCAGAACTAGGGATTGAACTCGGTCCCTTGAACTTGCCAGGGAAGCACTTATTCCACTGAGCCATCTACCCGGTCCCCTCTACCACGTATTGATAGAAAAAAAAAAGAAGGAAATATTATTTTCATTGAGCATGTGTTGTAGTGGAAATGAATAAATAAAAAGTATCATCTTAAGTATATAAAATAGAGATAGAGAATTGGGGAGATAGCTTAGCAGAAAAAGTGCCTACCTGGCAATTACAAGGTCCTGAGTTCGATCCCCAGTACAAAAACATAAATGGAGATAGATTGATGCAGGAACAAGGAATTAAAGAAAGATTCAGAAATCCAGAAATGAAAAAGATTTCCATTTTGAGTGTGTGCACAGAGAACTGCTGTTATCTACCAGTACTTTCAAATGAAATCTTCAAGGAGATGTGGTACTAAATTATGTGATTGCCTACGGCCATACCACCCTGAATGCGCCTGATCTCGTCTAAATTATGTGGTTATCTGGGAGAAGGATCAAAGGAAATATGAAAGTCTAAACGTTCAGCATAGCTGGAATCTATAAGTACCAGGAAAGTCAACGCAGCTGGAGCAAAAGGAGAAATCAGGGCTGCTGTTTTGGAAGAGAAGAGGGTAAAAGCTATTGGATGAGTGTTTAGCAGAGAACAAAGGGAGAGAAACTGGAAATGATGAAGGCAGATAATTAACTCATGCAAGTATTTATTCAATTCTGTGCCTCTGTGTATTGTATGAAATATGGCGGAGAAAACAGAAGGCAATACGAAGAGTATGCAGAGCTCATTGGCAAAGCTCTCTGAAAACTATTTGGTATTTCTACAAAATGGGCTGCTACTATAATTGATCTAAATAATGAGTCATATATCAAGATACCTCAGGGGACCGCACCCTCAAAATAGTACCCTGCTTACTTTTTTGGAGTTAAAGCAAAACAAAGAAATCCATTATCTAGTTTATAATTAAATTGGCCCTGAATATTCTGGCTAAAATTATAACAAGAAATGTATCTTCACTGAGAATGCTTCTAAGGTAAAAATAAAAGGACTATCATAATTTTAAAATAAATAATCCAACTTTGATCCAACTGTAGACCAAATAGGAGAGGAAAATATTTGATAGAATACATTAGCCATCTTGTGACATGTGCTGCAGCCCTGAGGATCCCTGAGAATCTGGCCCCGGTCAAATATTGCTTGTTGCATTAACTCAATGAACCTGTGTGGCTCCCACTTAAATGAAACACTCAGTTTACTCCATAACAAATACAGCTTTCATAATTCACTGTTGAGATGTTTTATTGTATAATAATTAATATGTTACCTGAAATTAATGAGAGGCAGCTGAAGTTTTCCCAAGTCTAATAGTTTGTTTTAATTAAGACTGCTGGAGCCCAGGCAGCCTGGCTTCTTACATGGCAGTGGGGGTCTTCGTTTCAGAAGTGAGATTCTTCTGCAGTCCTGGAGAACCCTGACTACACATGCGGTGATGTTTGACTTTTATGCCCTCTGTGCAAAATTTACTTTGAATTCAGTTTCATTTTATTCTTTCATAAAAATTTGCAGTGTCATGAACACA
The DNA here is from genome assembly GCA_004027165.1 of Ctenomys sociabilis. NCBI lineage: Eukaryota > Metazoa > Chordata > Mammalia > Rodentia > Ctenomyidae > Ctenomys > Ctenomys sociabilis. The sequence goes on along the minus strand of PVKA01006584.1, from coordinate 58,938 downwards.
TTCATTGCTGGTAGTTGGTATGCATAGAAGACACAGATTATTCTTTTATGACTGGTTCTCTTTCTCACCTCCTGCTTTATCTTTCAGTACCCTCCCATTTGTCAAAGATCTCCCTTATTATTTCCTTTTTTATTTATTTAGTACAGGGTCTCATTATACAGATCTGGACTTGTAGTGATCCTTCTGTTTTCAGCCTCTCCAGCACTGGGATTACAGGAACACGCCACCACCCCCAGTCTCAATTACTGTCTCAGCGCAGCCTGGATGTGCAGCCAGCATGGCACGCTACGTATCAAATCCCAGTCTCCGCATCTGCCTAAGCAGTGTCTTTAATTCACTGAGCTATCTGGCCGGCTCACTATTTCCTATTGTCTCATTTCTAGGAGTCTAGAAGCCAATTATATAGTAAAAATGCAAAATGAAAATACAGAACACAATTTGAAAATATTTTCAATATATTGAATAATTTTATTGAATAACATTTAAAGTGAAAAAAGTACTGTGTTCATGAATAAGAACTTATTAAATCATAATTAAACACAGATTGAAAATGTGAGCAATTTGAATAAGCATATTTAAAAATTTTAATAGGAACATAATTTTGCAAATAAGTAAACTTTTAGAAGAAAATAAAAAGAATAGATAACTACAGCACAAATCCACAGAACAGTTAGAAATATATCCCAGATATATATATATATATATATATATAGCATAATATATGATATATTGTTGATCTATAAATATAGATAGATTTTTGCAATTTGATAGTGTAAAATATAAATATATAAATAAACGTAAATATATATATATATATATATATATATATATATACATATGTTTATATATATTTATTACTGGTTGCATTCTATATAATCCACAGGGAAAAAAGAAAAGTTTATTTCCTGGGATATTGTTTCAACATATGAGAAGGAATAAAGAAATGAACCAGGTCTTTTCT